>UCOL01003550.1:0-18423 GCA_900474335.1 Ormyrus nitidulus | reverse complement strand
AAGATACGGCGAGGGGGGGGGGGGGCTAATAAGCGATGGGATCTCCCCGGCGATGATTGCGCAAATAGAGTTCGGCGCGCGGTTATACCGAGAGAGAGAGAGAGAGAGAGAGAGAGAGAGAGCAGAATACGTACAGAATGCCTCGGAGCTTGCGGCGAGGAAAAGTTTGCGCTTTAAAATACTCGCGTGTGTTACTTGGAGCGAAGTTCGCCGGCAATCTGATCGAATTTCGCGAGATGCTATCGCGAGTGTAGTTTGATGTAAGTAGGGGAGCGCGGAGTTTAATAAGAAGATGGTATGATGTACCTCGGGCTTGTGTTTACCTGCATGCGTGGCGCTGGAATTATCTGGCGAACTTTGATTGAATTTGTGATGGTTTTTCTGAGTTCGGCGGTGCTTTAAGTAGGTATATTGAGGGTTAATTATTAATAAAGACTGATTTAGGTGAAATAATGATAAACTGTACGAAAAATTAGGACCTGTTATTTTCTGCTCACGAATAAGTGTTAATATATTTAATATTGAGGTGTCGGGAAATGAAATAGAAATAGTTTTTGAGATTGTGGTCGAATTTAAATTTAAAATTTTATTAAGAAATTCTGCGAGATGTGTGCATAAAACGAAAATGTATATAATAAAACCAAATAAAGCTTATTCCTTAAAAGTTGAGAAAATTTTATTCTCAAAAGAAAATAGCAAAAAGTAGAAAAGACTTTCTAATAGAATTTGATGTAACCTGCAGATTTCTTTTCCCCTTCTCGGTCGAGCTATTCAATTTAAAAACTCTTTCGGTAAAATATTAAATAACTAATGTCGCATAATCGCGTCAAAAACAAATTTGTACAATACCTCAAAAAATACGACTCTTTCTTTCCCCTCAGCATCAAATTCCGCAGCAACTCGTAACTCAGTTTCGAAGCGCATTAACACCACCGCAATCATCAGCCCTCTTCCCGCGTCATCCCTCAAAACATCGGATCGCGAGGCAAAAACAGCCTCGGCTCTATGTCCTCAGAAGCAGAAATTGATATAAGCAGTGTATTCCGTGATGCAGGTTTATACACGTGGGGGGCGAGAGGGAAATGTGTGTCAGAACACGAGGGACTCAAGAGCCGAGACTCCGGAGCTGCGGATCGAAGCGCGAGAGGCGCGGGAGGGGGGGGGCGAGAGGAGTAATCGCATTTGTCAGGCGCCAAGTGCTGCTCGCGGAAGGGCTGAGAGATGGAAAAGTGCCGGATCTTCCCCGCTGATTTCCGCATGTTTCTTTACGGGGACGTATTTTTTTAGGGGCTGCGAGTGGTTAGTAAGTGGGGTTGTTAGTGCTTGTAAGTATGGATTGAGGACTGCGGTAAACGTGCGTTATAGAAGACTTACTGTATTTTCGTAATAAATAAGGTTCCATCTTAAGAAAAAAGTGGGTGAAACTAGATAAATTCGAACTCGCTTTTGATATACAATATTCTTTGAAAAAGATAATAAATTGAAAAAGATGAAGAAGATCCAGCGATTATAAATTAATAAGCAATTTTCAAATACAAATTTTAAAAAACTGGCAAATACTTTAAAATGCTTTCTTCAATGTACTTAAGACTCAATTGGATTACTCCAAGTTGAATGAAAAAGCTTTTTAAGCAAGTACCGCATTCATCATATCTTACATTTCGAGCCTTTTTAAAAGTAAAGTGAACTCCCCTCCTTATCAATCGAAAAGTTAAAAAAGCGGGAGCGAGACAGAGTATAATGAGGGGGGTAGAATGAAAGTGTGGGGCAATGATGAATGTGACAAGCAGGGAAAATTATGGGAAAATATTCGAGAATGCATACGTGCAAAAATTTATGTGCACGAGTTGGATGGAATTTTCAGGTAGAAAATAAATTGCCAAAGCGATTTGAACGAAAAAAAATGGAGAATAATAAAAGTCGGATAAAAAGAAAAGCACGTCTGGCGAACTCAGAGAAATAGAATTTATAATTAAGCGGGCAGTGGTTATTTGATTATATTGTTTAATCAGGTTAGTTGCTAACTATATTAAAACTATATTGAGTTGTTTTCGTTACTGCGCCGTTCATTCGGAGTAATCGATAAGATTTTACAATTAGATTTCCGAGAAATGGTAAATTAACTTACTGGCACCTATATTGGTATATAAACGTTTCATTTTTTAAAGCAATTTTGTGGAATTATATTTTTAATAGTTGAAAGTAGTATAACAAAGAACTAAAATCAATTATTTTTTGAATTTACAGAAAATTCAAATTCTGGATTGGACAAATGAAATAAAAAAAATGTTCAACGGCGTTCAAGTTTAACAAAATTTTGAAAAGTTCAAGTAAGTTTAACTTTTTATAAAATTAAATTCTTGCCAGTCTCTTTTTTAAAAAGTCTTAAAAATTAGTTCTTAAAAACGTTTAAATACAAACTTTTAATATAAAACCTTGATGAGACTGTAAAAGACATCTGCGAGTGTTTTCACTATACAACAGACTTTAAAACATCCTCCTTAAAATCCTTTCACGAGAACAACGAAAGAGCATTCGAGAAATAAAGCTCCTTCAAATTCCAAGAATACCTAAAATCGCCCCGACGGCGATAAAAACCCGAGCGAAGAAAAACTGCTCTCCTCGCGAAAGCTCGAAAGTCAAAAAATTCCGAGCAGTAAAACTCCGGTCACGTTTTCAGTGTCATAATGAGCATTCCTCGGCTCGGTGTAAGTAATTGACGATTTCGATTTGTCAAACTTTCGAACTCGAGCCTCTCCGCGTAATTTGTCTTGCGCCATCTACTTGTCGGGCCGCATCGTGACCTCTTCTACTTATCCTCGAGGAAACTTTTTAATTGCGAGCGACGTCGCGCTTGTCGCAGCCCGATTTTTTCTCTCTCTCTCTCAGGCTTGTCTTGTCTCGGTCCCTTTATTTCATTCGCTGGCGTTACTTTCGCGCAGTGAGCGAAGGAGCTTTTTTATTGAAAAAGTAGTGCCGGCAAGCACCAGGGGCAACTTTTCTCCTTTCCCGACGGTTACGCTTCGGAAAATCGCGCGGACGATTTTCGCGCTTCGCGGAGAGAGATTGCCGGCTAGAGAAAATGAGGAAAATAAGGGAGGAGAAAATAAATTAAATGCGCATAAATCGTCCGAGGGCGTTTGTGTTTAAAACTGACTGGAGGTGTTTTAATGCGATGAACACAGAGAACTTTTGCGCTTTTAGCTGCTCCCTTTTGTGTCGCAGGTATTTGGATACCCTGTAAATTTACAACGATGAATAAACGAATTTAATTTCTGTTCATTTTACCTCTGGTTTGCTCTCTAAATATTGGATATCCCTTTTAACCCAGAAACCGTTCGATTCTCCGAATTGCGAATCATTGTTTGAGGTATAAAACTAATTGTTCGAAGCGCGAAAAGCGCTTTATCAAAAGGACTTAAAAGTAACGCAATTCGAATAACAAATCAGCAAATCCAAACCTTCCTCGCAATAAGATTCGTCAGATCGTAAACTTTACGGCTCCAAATCTAAAGTTACAGCAGTTTGTTCGCGAACAGCGATAAATCTCCTCGGATCGCTTCGCTCTTCATTTTTCGAAAGCTCGACGTTCGCTCTCTGTGCCCGAATTAAAAGCTTCCGAAAGTCGTTGAGATGAATTAAAGTCCCGATGTTAAGACGGCAACCGTATGCCCAGGCTCGTTAAAAGCTCGTCGAAGTAGTTTGGCCCGCTGCGGAGCAGCGATCGCGTCTTTCCCCTAAATAATTAACCAGAACCGAGCACTTTCGAAGTTGCGCCAAGTGTGCTCTCTCGTTCTTTAATTATTTTTACCCACTCTCTTCTCTAATTTGTTTTTTTCTTTTTTTCTTTAATTTGAGAGCTAGAAACTGATTTCCACTGCGAAGTAGTTACATGGAAACTTTTTTCAATGAGATTCAGGTTGTATTCAACAAATAAATTTAAACATTTCACTCAAACGTAGCATCTATCGTTCCAATCGCTCCCATCGAATCCCTATCCAGTGCACTTTTAAGCATCGCTCCGCGCGTCGCTCGATAAAACCTAATTGCCAAAGTTTCGCCCGGTGAGCGACAGAGAGCGAGAGAGAGAAAGTGCCAGGTGCGCCTAAGAGGCTGAAACTATCGGGAGCGCGAGAGGATTGGAAGCGAGAGTCGCGGAGAGGCTCGAGAATCAAATCAACGCCTCTTGGCCCATCGACGAGCGCAGTTCCCGGGAGCCTGTGTGGAGCGGCGCACCGAGAGAGAGGCGACACGACCGAAGTTCGGGGCTAATTTTATTTCCGCGCTGACCTTCGGCTTTGCCGAATGAGCTGCGGGAGCCATTAGGCGCGGTATTCACGTTCGGGACTGCGCGCTTTTTCACTCAAAGTGTTTTAGGTTTCATTTGGGTAATGACTTTTAATTGCGAGGAAGTGCTTTGTCCGGGGACAGTTTTTCCTGGGAGTCGGGATTAATTGAATATTTAAACTGGTAAAGTAGTAAAGTTGGCAGTAGGTAACTTGTTTTCTTGGGCTAATTTCAGCTTAGATTTGATATCGAGAACTTGGTAAAACAAATAGAAAAAGTGAAATTAAGTTAGATGAAAATTTTGTACTTCACTTGTCGATTTTCATCTATGCGCTTCTTAACTGTAAATAACAATATCTACAATTAACTTATTTACATTAACCTTTTACGGGAACACTGCTTTAAAGATAAAATGTTAATTGCAGAAGTATATGTAACAGTAAAATGAGATTCCGTATTATTCATTCAGATAACGAAGTCCATTCAATTCCAATAATGGTGCTCAATTTTTACGTGACTCGATACTTAAAAATAATTGCTTGTTAAAGCGTTCTTTATACTATCATTGACACTGATATAAATAATTTAACTGCAAAAATTAGCGATTTTTCACAGGCACCCGAATTATGATGAATAAACAATTTGTTAACATACTATAAAATATTACTATAAAATATCTCTTTCCAACTAATTAAAAATTTGATTAAGATGTAAAATTTTATCAACTAGTAATAAAAAAATGATTCAAGGAAATCCATTCCTACTTACATCTCTTAAACGTCAAATTAACTTAGCGAGCAGCGCATTGAAGACTTTCTCACCTCCCGAAAAAACCACGAACTATCCAGCTATTATTCCAAATGCTTATTTTTCATCCCTCCCACCAACTCAAGCATTGAACCCTCAACAACCTCTCAATTGGCACCCTCCTTCGCTTCGATCAACGCCGCTCGCTCGGCCCCGCCGACGTTTAACCGACGGCCGAGTTGGACGCGTAAACGCGCGATATCGCGAGTCCGCGTCGCGTCGCGTTAACCTCGTGGCTATACGGAGCTGAGCGCCAGACTTAATAACTGCCCGAGTTACAAGGCCTGAAGTTGAAAGCCCGTCAGGGGGGAGTAGCGATTATTGAAATCTCGGTGGCGGTGTGCCAAGTTTGAGAGGACCTTCCATCCGCGCGCGCTGCGCTTGACGCGCGCCGCCCCGTCGCGACATTGATAACCGAAGGATATATATATGTGTATAGGCTGCGCCCCGCCATCAAAAATCGATTTCGCTCCCGGTTTTGATAGACGCGTTCTCTTCCTCGCTGTTTCGCCGTACCCGAGATCTAGAATCTTCCCCGAAATCGGATAATGATGACGTGCGGTTATCGCGGGGATGAATGAGGATGTGTCTATCTATTAGAGCTGCTGGATGAAAGCTGATCGTTTGCATGCAGGGTTATCGAATGTGGTGTACGTCGGAGGATTATATCGAAGGTATTCCGTGGCGGAGTTTGACTCTTTTTTTTTTTTTGCTTCATTATCTGGGTTGGAAATTCGAGTTGAGCTGGGCTAAAATTTAACGATGTAAAACAGTACTCGAAACTTGGAAATCTGTATTAAAATCTTTTAATTAAATCAGCCAATAACTTCACGAAATCGAAGAAGTATTTTAAACTTTAAATGCTGTTTTTAAATTCTGAGTGTTCTTCAAAATATTATTCAGAAAGAACTATTAAATTTAAATATTTTTCAAGCATTAGTAATTTTTCAAGTTTTCAAAATTTTGCTAATATTTACAAAGATCTGCATTTGAACAGCAAATTATAGCATATATAAAAATGTTTCTTACGCCACCCGTACGAATCGCACAAAAAGCATCGCGCGCTTAATAAAAGTTTCGCCGAGAACCTGACTCTTCGCAAAACGCAACGGAGAGCAACGCCAAAAATTGAATCCCGTTCCAAAGACAGCTAACCGCAGCCCGGGGGGCGAAACAGTCTGGCGCAAGTTGCAGAATGCGGCTCGGCTCTAAGCAGTGTGCCCCCTTTTCCAAGATGCATTCGGCATCCGCAAGCAGCGACCCAAGTAAATCCCAAGCCGCACGTGTACCACCCGATATGTACACGGGGCAATACCGCGCGCACGTCGAAATCGATTCCCCGACGGCTCGCCCCCCCCCCCCTCCGAAATACGCCGCCTCCCCCGCGTTTACACGTGTCGAGACACCCTTTGTTCGAGTGTTTATATGTCATTTGCGCCATTGATTCGACGCGCGTCAGACGTCGGCCCGGCGTTATTTGAGGGCCGCGACGGGCGCGGAATTCGGGACTAATCTTTCCTCCGGCGGCGGAGCGACGACGCTTAAGCCGAAACGCCGTGGGCGGAGGATTGCGCGCGAGGTGGAGGATCAGGCCTTAAAGTTGGAGAGGACTCGAGAGATAAAAGGAATAAACAGAAGAACCGGGAATTCTCCAATCTCGTTCTCGCCGGTGAGCGATACCGGGAGAAATCGGGTTTTCGTAACGTAATCTCGGGACCGCGATGTGGTACTCGATCGATACATCAGTCGCGGAGGAAGAGCGGAAAAATGAGAGCAAGAATGTAAGAAAAGGACGGACGGGCGGAGGGGAGAGGAAACTGCTTCCAGCAGATGTTGCCTGCTGCGAGTTACGTTACGTTGTAAGAGCTTTTTCTGCCGCGATTGTGTTTTAAAGTATTTCGAACTTTATTTGATACTTGATTCTCTGCGTATGATAAAATGAAAATCTATTTTGTATTAAATTGATTGATAAAATCGAAAGATGGAGCATCGAACGAGGAAAATATGTTTCGTTTAAATGTCATTCGGTGTAAACTTTATGGCGAATAAAAAGTACCAGAAAAACGTTTTGAAGAGCAAACTTATTTTTAATTTTCTATATACTCATGCTGAATCTTTAGACTGAAAGGGTCGTATGTTACGAAGTTGAAATGAAATTTCCACTTCCTCTAGCAGAACTAAGTAATTCGCGTCATGTTCACGGTGTATCTTTAGCTTTAAATTTAAATTACCAAATATTATTCACTGCGTTAAATTAAAATTGATTTTATTTATTCAACTGAAATTACGAAACCTTGGAAACGAAAAATTTCAATAGAATTATAAATTAAATAACGTTGTAATACAGTAAAATTGGCAACGAAACGACAAGAAAATGATTTATCGAAACAGTAATTTCAATTTTAATCAAGCAAACAGCAAAAAATATTCCCCATTTGAATTTGCTGCTCGGGAATATTATACGTCGCGCAGCTTTGGGAGAGTCGCCTAGTGATCGAGCGGCTGTCACTTTCCAGCCACAGAGAAGCATTGTCTGTTCCAAGTTAACTCAACTGCAGCACGAGGAATGGATCCGGGGAGACAAAAAGCAGGGGAACCGCTAAATACAGAGCAAACGAGCAAGTTTCGAAGACGTCGAATTAATCAGCCGCTGAATTCAGCAGAATATTTCAACGATTCTTAAAACAAGCTTAGACCGCAGGATGTAAGATGAATTTAATTATTGATTCGAAAGCTTATCAATAAATGACTCGTTCGCTAAGTGCAAGTTCTACATTTAATTGAAAGCAATTACAATCCACGTGATCTAGAAAAAGAGTTGAGAAAAGCAGGAAGAACGTGAGAAGAAAAAAAAGCACAAGAAAGTTGTCGGAATCCGTGTACTTCCCCCGAGTATCTGCTCAAGGATTCTCCCCCGTACAGCCTCAAATAGAGTTGTCCTTCCGCTTATTATAAGCGATCAAAACTCATATCCGCCGAGTTGTTCTTTTTTGAGAATCAGGGGGGAGCGTGCCGATTCATTTACTTGCCAAGACAGATGTGACTTTTCTACATCCGTTATAAGTCGCCTTAGTCGGGGAATTCAAGAAGATATGATGAATGTGGGACTCGTGGGCATTAAGGGGAGTTAATTAGAAAATTTTATGAGTTCGGATGAATTAAAGTTATGAAGTTCCGCATCGGGAGGCGCGCGGTTACTTCTAATGAAAGCGAAATGTAAGGCGGTGAAGTTCATTTGTCACGAGTCGCGGGCAGAATTAGAGAGCTAAAACTTTAATTGGGTTGAAAAAAAATTTGGATTTCGCCGGAGATAAAAACTCGGTACGAGTGATGGTAAACGTTTTTTTCTGAAAGCTCGAGAATACCGAGCTCTAAACAGATGCTTTGTTTTAAACACTCGTTTTCCCAAAAAGTTTTCTTCAATCGCGCGGCTTGAGAGAAAAGACACATTTGCCGCTGAAGTATATTGCGGGAAATCGTTTTTCTTTAATTTAAAAGTGACTTTGAGCGAGCAAACTTTCTGGGAGAGTGTTATTGAATTTACAAAGTCTGACTAGGTCAGCTCCTTCGCGAAAATGTTTTTAAAAGCTCGGGACCCTCGGCGAGAACAGGCAGTTCGAGTAATGATTATATTGCATAAAAAAGATAAGTACATTTTTAAATATTATATTTCGCGCATCATCTGAAATTGCATAAAAAATTCAAATTAATTTACCCATTAAAAAATGGAAGTTATAGTATCTTATTTCTGAATAAAATTTTATTCTCCATTGTTACGCGCTGAAATAAACGACCAAATGAATCTTCCGTAACTCCCCGTTTCCAGTAACTGTTGGCATTCTTGTCACAGAGCTTGCCGACCTCTTCATTATAAAAAAGATCTCTTCAATTACTCACTAGTCGCGCCGCCTGTAAAGGGAAAGAAAACCTTGTAATAACTCCGAAATGAGCCACAAAGAAAGTTGCGCCCCGGCTGGGGAAGTAGTCGCCTATGAATGGAAAAGTGGCGTAAATAATTGATCGACTCGCCGTATCGCGCGACTCTCCGCCGGGCGCAATTACGGGGCTCGTCTAACCACCGTGAAAAAGACGAAGGAGCAGAGGAGAGAAAAAGAAGAGAGAGAGAGAGAGAGAGAAAGAAGAAAGGGAAAGAGAAAAAGAAAGTCAAGTGGCCTCGCTCAAGTGCCGTTCGCCTTGATTCAGCCATTGAGGTGCGACAGGCGTGAACGTTAAAACCGAAACGTTACCAGGAGGGTGGAGGAAGAAAAAAAAAGGGAGGAGAGCCAGTCGCCGGGAATGGGAAATAAAACGAAGAGAGAGAAAACTGCGAGAGTCATTAAAATAATTTTATTACGCGCTTTATTTACTTGGAGATAGAAGGCGACGCGGCGGCCGCCTCTTTTCTCTCTTTGCTTTGCTTTCCTTGTTCCCCTCTTTCATAGACAGCTAACGCGACACTTGCCGCATTTCATTTATCTCGCGAACCGTTTTTTATTCCTCTCCTCGGGAAAATAAGCGAAAGCGAATAAACGGCGGAAAGAAAGCGACTCGCTCGCGACAATGAGAAGTAAACATGGCCGACGTTAAGATGCAGATGTATTTGAGAGTTTTTTTTATATACGGAGCTTGTATTCGAGATATAATTCACTGAGAGTTATGAGTACTGTTTTTTCAGTACACGATACTAAAAATGTAATTGAAAAGTGAGGTTGGTAATAATTATTACTATTGATTCCATTCGGAAGTTGGTGAATTTCTACAAAAACTTTCTGCTACTTTTTGCTAAAGTGATATAATAATGTTTTAAATAACATACGTTCGTCTCAAAACAAAGACAATAACTATTATATCGTAACTCCGAAGAGAAACTTTCTTCTCAAATAAGGATTATCATAAATTCGAATAAACGAAGGCGAGCCTCGCAAACTCCCCGCACGCGACCACACATCTCATCCAAATCGCCCGAAAATTGCAATGCACGTTTTCAATCAAGCAAAGCGCCAGAGAGAGGCAATCCCGACTTGAGTGCATCAACGCCTACATCGCGGAGTCGGGGTTCCCAGGCATTACGGGCAATAATTCTCCAGCGTGCGCGCGAAGACAAACGTCGCCGCGTTTGCCCGGGAGATATCGCTGGAAACGAGCGGAGATGAAGTGCGGCCGCGAGAATCGAACTTTAAGGGGGGGACACTCTCGCCTTTAAAAGGCGCCGGCTCTCTCTCTAATGCAACGGCAATTTTATCGACTCGTAAATGCCCCTCGGACCGCGTCGTTCCGCTCCTCGCTACTTTATACCTCCCCTGAATTGCCAGATTCCAATCAAAAAATCGAACCCTTTCAGCGATAATGCCTGCTTAAACGGCCGACGCTGACGCTGCTCGATGTCGTTCCTTTTCAAGAACGAGAGAGTAAGTTCCCTTATTTATTCTCGTAAGTGGAATTGATGGAGAAATTACAGGGTGTCAGCGGGAAAACATTGGAAGGTAAGTGAGGAGCCGAACGATTGTTTTCTTTACGGATAATCGAATTTCAATGTAAGTCTTACACACTGCTGACTTATCCGTATAATTGAGTACTCATTTTTTAAAAGTGCGATTTCAACCTATTTTCATTCAAGTGCTTTTAGAGGAAATCATTTTCGCAGCTTCTTTTACTTAAAAGGACATAATTATATTGACACTTCACTTGGTGATATATGTCATTGTTTATCCAAAAATGGCACTAACCTCTCGTTATTCTATATATTTCTAAACAAAGGAGATGAACCCAATATTCTTGAAATATCACGTACTACCAACTGGGTCACGGGATATTTGCTCTCAAAGCATCCGTCTTCCGAAATTCGTAGAAGGCATCAAAAATCCTACGCATTCTCTGAGGATCCCGTATCTGTTTATGTTTTAAATATCAAATTCCGCAAGAGTTTTCTTTTCATCTAATTGTTTACCGGCCAAATTGAAACTTCATTCAATTTTAACGAATAAACAATTACGCCGAAACAAACAATAACGAAATGAGCGCTCGAAATATTTCACTTGACAAAGTGTTAATCTTACACGCTGCAGAAAGTGACTTGGAAGAGCGAGGAACAAGATCAACACGAGTGCAAAGTGACGACAGAGAGAGAGAGAGAGAGAGAGATAGTCGGCTGGGAAAGTAGAGAAAATGGAGTGCCAGGTAGGTAAATACCGACAAGTATATAAAAGAATGAAAAGAAAGCACAGCAGGAAAATTAATCTCGCACTTCCGCGTAAGAACGCTAAAAACACTAACTAATTACAATAAAAGCTCTTCCCCCCTCAGCGTCATCCCCCGAGAAGCTCATTAAAATTGAATCCGAAATCCAAGGTGCGCGCAGAGAGATCCCCGCGCCATTCAGCATCCTCTTCTCCTCGAGAAACTCGGCGGGGCGCATGCATGCGGAGCTCCTTATCGCCCCGGCTGTATATTTGCTCGCGCACGGCGGCGACGGCGTCTTCTTCGTCTCGGGCTGTCCCAAGTTTCGAGCGCACCACGTACGCCGCATCTGTTCCTCGCATTTACGTGATGCTTCCTCCCGGCTCTCCGCGGGGAGAGAGAGAGAGAGAGAGAGAGAGCTGCTCGATACGTCGGCGGCGGAGACAAATGGAGAGGCGAAAGCTCGGACGTATGCAGCGAGAAGCCCGGACAGAGGCGGAATAAACTTGCCAGAGTCGAGGGGAATCGGGGAGCTGCGGAAGGATTTTCAGCGAATTTTTCTCGCAGCGGTTTGGAAAGGATACTGTGGAACGGTGGGTGGAAAATATTGGCGAAGAATTATTTAGCGGGGAAGACGTGATTTTATTAAAATTACAATTAGATTAAGAGTGGTTATTGAGAAAATGAAAATGGGCAACGTTAACCATTTTGTATAAATTGTCAGATTTCCTCTAAAAATCACCCATCAACATCCGCAATATCAGCGAGGAATAACCCTTCCCCTAATAAAACCCCGTCGAAAGTGCATCTGCCCTTTAGCCACTCAGCAGAAGCCAAAGTTACCGGCGAGTGTCAGCCTAACGACAGCTGTAGCCCGAAAAAGGAGTCGAAGGGGCCGAAGCCGAAGTAAGTCGTAAACGCTCGGCGAAGCGACAGAAAGAGAGAGAAAGCACCGCATGCAGATTTCACGCCAGGCCGCGTTAACGAAAAGCCGCTCGGCCCGGGGTGCATAACGGGAAGTCTCGCTCGATATTCTTCCTTCGCGCCGGGCTTTGCTCTGCGATCGATCTGTTTTGCGACGTGCTTTTTTTCTGGTTCTGGATGCGGGGACGGTTTAATTTAATGGGTTGTGTTTTCCGCCGGACGGTATAGGGAATTGAATTTTGAATTTGGAGCTTTACGAACGACTGAATGTGAAATAAAGCGAGCGATTTCCGGAGCCTTTTTAACAATTGAATTGCCGTGTTGACTTTTGAGATTGCTCATTTCAATTTCTATTTTTACACGCGTTCGATCGACGTTGATGCATTCAAATGAAATCGTATTTTGAGAACGCATATTTTTCCGGTGGTTATTAAAGCAGATTTTTGACGAAATTTTAATTACTGCCGGAATATTGAAACGTTGTTGTTACATGATCTTAAATTAAATATTATACTATGAAATACTATGGGTTTGTTGTTCCGTCCAATGATATCAAAAAGATTGAGAATCATCGTTCAAAATGTTAGTTTCCAATTCATTGGTCCGATAAACCAAAATTAATTTTCATCGACTAAAGAGAACCCGTCCGTAACTATTACGACAATTAAATTCCGCTGCTCTAAACATAATTTAAAAAGATATTTCGAAATAATGACAACCGGCTGCGCAATTGCGCAGTCAAAATACTACTAATGAAAACAAAAGGATTTGCAATAATTATATTTCCAACGCAAAAATTAAAAAATCCGAAGAATCCAAAATATAATTTTACCAACAAAAATAAGACAGTCCACCCACACACAATTACTATCCAATATCACAGTCGACAGCCGCACTCGAAACCCCAGTCGATACCCTTGACAAATTCGATCATTCGCTCTTGGCATTCGAAGCGCAGCGGTAATAAGAAACTCCGGCCTCCTCCTCGCAAACGGCCGCGAAAACGAGCGAACGACGCGTCCCGAGAGAGAGAAACGAGTCCGTATCAAGATGACAAAGTCCGCGGAGGGTCCGAGTTCGCAGCCTGTTTTCGCGAGCTTAAGAGCTTCCCCCGCCGCTCCGCGCGTTATTAATACCCACACCTGCGGGGAGCAAAGAAGTGCGTGGGCGGTCGTTTCTTGATTGACCGCGCGCAATTTATTTGCTGAGAGACAGGTGGGTTTATGTATGGCGGGAATGTTGTTAGGACCCGGTTGTCGAGGAGGAAGGATATAATTGAGGACGGATATACTTTGGCCGAAATAGCGCGTTTTTCGGGGAAGAGCGATGGGTACTTTGGCGCTTTGACAAGTACCTGAAAACGAGAATTTGTTAGGAGGTGAGTATTATTTATTGGCATTGTTAGGCTAAGTACTGAAAAGGAAACATTTACAGAAAGAGACAGTGATAAAGGAAAGGTAAACTTCATTCGTTTTTTTGTGAAATAGTTTATAAATACGTAGTTTAATTTGCTGAATATATTTTTTCATTTCTTTATTAAACTGCATTCAGAAAGCACAATAAAAACTGCAATGAAAATGTAAACTTAATTCAAAAACTCACATCCTATCCTGCCTTTGCTTTAAAGGTCCTCGCATTTGCGATGCACACGTCAAAGGCTCTTCGAGCAAAACGTTGCTCCCACTTCATTCAAACTCTAAGTCTCCCTCCTCGGCGGCGTCGTCAAACTGCTCGTCTAGTTCTTGCGCGAAACACGAATAGTCAAAGCGCGTATTAACATTGTCAGTATAAACTGCTTGTTTATTTTCGCCGTTACATCCGCCGATTCGGGAAGTTCTGCTTTGAATGCGGAAAGCTGCCCGGAAACTGGAACTTGGCAAACATCGCAATTACACGAGCAATTTTAGTTAACGAGTACGCGAGTATTCTAGTTTTCCGCTAAAAATGTGCGCTCGCTAAAAGTAAGATTAATTTGAAAAGAATATTGCAAAAAAATACAAGCGCTGTGTGAAAACAGCTGAAACACGTGCGAAAAAAAACAGTACCGAGTAGAGAGTAGGAATGAAAGAAAAAGAGAATAACTAACAAGTCTAAGTACCTCGCCAGCCTCGTAAGGGAAGCTGGAAGTGAAAAACTAAATGCAGCCAGACTAATGAAAATTTTAATGACGTATTCCCAGAAAAATTAAGTGTTACTTTCAACTACGGGTGCAGATTTTTACGTAAAAAGAAAAGATTCATATTCACTTTTGAAAGCCTTGATTCATATTTATTTTGAAGGCATTCAAATTCTTCTTGGTAGATACTGAATTATATAATAAGAACAAAAATGATCAGAATCCTCTAATAAATTAACTAAATATTAAATAAAACCTTATTTTTACGTAAGCATCATTATTTTATCTAAACGTATCTTGATTATCCTAACTATATTTCTAATAAGATATACCTAAAAAAACGTCAAGTCGGCAAAGAAGTGCGAATGCATCTCAATTAAATTGGTAAAAAGTCCCAGCTCGAGCTTAATTCGCGCTGGACATCAAAATGCTGGCCGCGGAAGGAAATGGGGCTCTATTCGCAGAATTAGAAGCCGAGAGAGAAGGCAACGAATTCGCTCCGGGGAATTATCATTCTGGATTAGAGGATATAATAGTTTGCGGCTTGCACCTACACGGATTATGCATAATGCGTCCGTCGGTGCTGGCAAATGCATTAAAGGCCGGGGCTCGGAAAATGATCACCTGATACCAATCCGAAGCAATTGCCGAGTATTTCTAGAGCAGTGGGAGTTTCATTATGAACGCCGTAAAGTGGGAAGATTGATGGCTTATTTACATCAGAGAGCGGGAAATTCGATTTTATAGTTTTTTTTTTTTTAGATGGTTAGGGTGGAATTTTCATTTAAGAGATTTACTTATAGAAACACGGTGATTTTAGGTAGCAGCGGGTAATTCATTATTTTTAGGTAAAAAAGCATGATTCAATTAAAATTATCCATCATCATCAGCTTCATCGTTCCTCTTCTAAGTAAATTTATTTATTCAAACTCCGATCAACGACTTTTTTCACTCACAGGAAATTTACACATTATCCATTCAACGTCATTCATTTTTAATCACTCCCTCGCACCATACCATAACCCAAGCTTCGAATATACAATAACCTTAGAATAACCTTCGAACTACAATAACAGCACTGCCTTGCAAAGGGGATGATGCGCATATTGCGAGATCCAGCTGGAGGCGCGCGTAATGCGTGCATACCTGCGTGCGCAAACGGGTCCGGTGCCTGCAGTAAGTAAGCAGCTCAAGAATTTCCTGGGCGACTGACGGCGCGCCTCTCTTGGCTCGGTCATTACGCTGCCGCAACAATGGGCGACTGTTACGATTGGAGCAGGCCGCCGACGGAGGTTTGGATTAGACGGGGTTTTACGCCCAGTTTAATCAGGGAAGGATAAAACGTACTGTTACGCAAATGCGTTTTTAACTGGGCTTTTTGGATTTCATTTGCGATCTCGAGATTTAAGCAACAAATTTATCCTTCGACGTTTTTATGGTATCGTAATGGTCAGGTATGACGTTGGGTCTATAAAAGTGTGTAAATGGATAATATACACATTAATTACTGTGAGCATCAAACAGTTGTAAATTTTAAGCTAGCATAATGCAACGTTACCGCACTTTTACCTGACCTGACCGTTAATATATTAAAACAATTATGTAAAACCAATTTTTTAATACAAACTACAGTATACTGTATTCGCAAACCCTGAAAAATATGTACCGATTTTGTGGATAACGTAATTTATATATCCGCCAAGTTTATTGTTCCCTGCAGCTTTAATTTAAAATTAATTTTTGCGCCTGCAAAACGTGTTATTAATTTACGTGTGCTTTGTAAATTAGGCGAATTTCAAGAAATTGTAACCTTTAATAAATATTAATGTACTTTTTATCCCAAAAAAATTATTCTCGAAAATAATTCGTTTTTAATTTCAAGTAAAATTCTTCATAAAATTTACATTTTGAAACAATAGATGATTCAAGGCCAGGTAGGAATAAAAAACCCGAGTATAATCAATTTCCACGGCAAAGTTTGCGTCTGAAACACGAGGCAGTAAAAAGTAATTGAGTTCGCGACGAACTACACTAATCTATTTTTTGTTGCACTTTATCCAACAACCGACCCCAAAGTAAATACCACAGAACGCTCGCAAGAAAAAGAGCTCTGTTTAAGAAACCTCGCTTCTTCGCCCACATTATCAGCCCAATTCGATGCAATATCGACGCCTTCCGAAACTTATATACCGGCGACTTTAACAAATCGGTGCACATCTCCTCGACAAAAACCTAATGAAACATCGTCGCGCGCAAATACATCACGCGGCGGAGACAATGAAGGAGGGTTTACGAAAAAAAGCAAGGGGCAGCCTTTCATTTACGTACGCGCAGAAGAGAGAGGCGACGACGCAATATAGATTGGCGCCGGTGTACGTATAAGTAATCTATCGATCAGGAGGCTCGCATCTGCCGGCCTTTTTCCTCGGCGAAAACATCATCTCGATGGCCCTTAAAGCCATCTCTCGCCCGGCGAGTTTCTCATTTATTTTCTTTTTCGCCGTCTGCCGGGGGGACACGACGATTTTCGCGTAAATTGCTTTTCCAAGCCAGGAGGGAGGAGGGGGTGGGGGGGGACTCTTTCCCGCGGATTTCTCGCGTCGAGCACGAAAATTTGCGCCACTCGATCGCCGCCCCAACGGTGAATCCGATGTGACGCCTTTCTGGTTTTGTGCCATACATTTCGCAACTTTTCAGTCTCGACGGTTAATGTCGAATATGTTTTGGCAATAAATATTTGCTTTGGAGTATATAACCGCTTTCGGGCTTTCCAATTGCACGGGAAATTTGTATGTGCCTCTTGTTATCTGAATAATATCAAAATAATTACTAAGAAGCATTATTAATTATAGACTGTTACAAATTAGTTTATAAAAATTAAAAATGGAACGCTAATAATTAAAAATTATTATTAATTGTTTAAATTCACCCGAAACCTACTCTGATGTGCAACTTAAAAAACATTTAAAAGTAAAATTACCTTTATTATCCAACAACAAATTTCAAAACATCTCTAATTAAGTTTACAAAACAAATCTTCATCGATTAATCTTCTATTTTTTTTTTTCAATTAGCCAGTACCCGCAGCGTAAGCAGCTCAAATCCTTACCCCCACAATCCCGAAAGAACAACTCTCCCCCCCGGCCGCGGTCCATCAATAAACCACACCATTAATTCGCAATGAGGGCAGCACAGCCCCGACATCTTATCAACGCGACGGCTCAATTTACGATGCGAAAAGAGTCCCCTCCTTCGACGGTCTCGCGCGTCCACTTCCGTTCCGCCGGCTCCGAATCCGAGAGGAGCGACTTTGACAAATCGCGTTTGTCCGCGAGGCTGATGCGCGGCAAGTGTCGCTCGGTGTGTATACACGGGAGCCTGCCGGTGGGGAATGAGCGCGACGCGTTAATTGAAAATCCGGCTGATGACCGCGCGACATCCCCGACAAAGACGTGTCCCGCCGGGAATACTCCGCGTGTCCGGGTCGCGAAATTAATACATTTTTCGCGGATTTCGGCGACGGAGATTCGCTGATTCATGCTCGAAATTGACCGCGAATAATAGTCACGTTGAAAATTAATGTCGGCTTGTCGGAAAAATGGAACGGGTGAAAACATTTTTTTTTCGTTGCATGAATTTTTTTTTTAAATAATGTGAATTGTGTACGAAAATTATAGTGTGCAAAGTGAAACTAATTTGCGATATTGTAATAAAACTAATTTTTATGTTTATAGTATCGCAGTTCAAAAACTTTTAATATTTTATTGAAATTTTCGTAATGATTTTGACCGAGATGCAAACACATTTCTTCTTCAACGGAAAAGCTTTACTTTTCTCTACAAGTTTTCTAAAACTACCGCAACGCCGCACACCCAAGTCGCCCCAAGTCCCCGCAGGAAGCATCCAAAAGCGCGATTCGCACAAAAGCAGAAATTAAAAGGTCAGAACTCCGTAAATCCCGCGACAGGAGCAGCGCCGGAAATTGAAATCTCGGTGACTCCGGGAGGCTTCCAGCGGCGGAAGCGCCCTCGAAAGCGGCCTTATTTCGCCTCTGTTCCCGGCAAATCATCGTCGCGCGACGCCTCCTTCCCCCCCCCCCCCCCCCCCCCCCC
>UCOL01003549.1:0-18411 GCA_900474335.1 Ormyrus nitidulus | reverse complement strand
GCCCATTTTTCACGCCGGTTAAACGAAATTAAAATACTCGGGATGTCGCGAGGCCAAGTCGAGACGCGCAGACATTTCCTCGCGCCTGTTTTCTTTATTTAGGAGCCTCTCGGCGTTTGAGGAATTAGCGCGCAGCGGGAAAAATTTTCGGACTTTGATCAGAGAGAGAGAGAGAGGGAGGCTCCGCTCGCTTTTTGCTTTCAGGAGGTATTTTAATAATGAGGGAGCTTTTTAAGCCGGGGTTTTATGAGCACGGGACTGAGAGAAATTGAGAATTTTGTCCGAATTGGTAAAAGAAAAATTCCTACATTTAGAAGTACCTTTTTTTAACATTTTTAAATAATTTCTATGAAAATGAATTAAATGTAAGAACTTTTACCCGTACATTAAAAAGAATTGAATTAAATTTAAATATTTACTTAAACCCAGTCAGCATGTTTTTTTAAAATAAAAGGTTTCAAATGCATATATCCAGATAAAAGTATTGGCAAAAAGTTTGACGGATTAAAAACACGAATTTAATATTAAAAAATCGCAAAACTTCCATTTTTATATTATAAAACTTATGCAACATCCTTACCCCTCAATCCAATAACTCGTCAGGTACATCGTTAGACTGTTACATAACTAAAACCGACGAATCCATTGCAAATTATAATACACTCCATTACATAAGAATCATCTAATTCTCCATTGTCCAAGAACAAACGTCCGCAATCTAAAGCCGGCTAACAAGCGCGGGGTCCGAATCTCTCGATCTCCGGGGCTCGTCAAGCGCCTTCTCTACCGTTCATTTCGAAGCGCCGCCGGCAAAAAAGCTCGGCCGACATAAAACCGAAGCTCTCGCATATATCGGCTCGGTGCGGATTCCCGCGAAAGTGCCGGGGCCCTAATTAGTCGGGTGAGCACGCACACACATATATATATATATATATATATGACCTGCGCAATTAATCGGCGCATTCCGCGGCCGTCCCGCGAGGCGTCCGCGTCGCGACGGCATCCGGGCAAAAAGCCCGCCGCCGTGGCTTGCTTTCTCACGCTCTTCTTTCGCCGCATTGTTCTTGTCGTCGTCGGCCGCGGCCGCGGCTTCTCCGGGGAAATGAAGAGGAGAGACGTTGTTGCGTGCGCGCGAGGAAGGGAAAAATCGGGACGGGAAGATTAATCGGCCGCCGCCAACTTTGAGCGCTAATTCTTTTGGAGGGGGGGACGATTCGAGGACTGTAACGGTGCCCGATGCCGTCTAGTTGGGCTTTTAACTTATGTGCATTCTTTTGATTTCATACGACCTTGCCATTCGTTTTGCCGAGAAGAATGCTGCGGCTCGACTTGGATTCTATATTGCTCTATATATCAGAGAGAGAGAGAGAGAGAGAGGGGGGGGGCTTTTTATGAGCGAAGCCAATTGTGAGTGACTTGATAAAAATTCGGGTCTAATTTATACTTTTAAAATAAAGACCGGAGTTTAGGTTCTTTTTTTAAGCGAATAAAGCTTTGGCAGTCAAAACAAAGTTGGATTTTTTAAAAGTTCGACTTGTTTGCAAAAATCAATTTATGGTAAAATTCGTATTGTTACGTATGTGTAACGCGGATGCATATATCATCCTAATACACGTTTTTAATTCATATGCAAATTCCTGAAGGCTTGCAGCGCAGAAAGAGTTGCAAAAAGCATGTTTTGGTTGCATGACATATGGCATTCGCTAACCAGAGTGGAAATTAAAAAACTTCTCACCACGAGGCAGCCGCGGCAATATTTTACGCTCTCATTTTTTGTTAGTTTAAATTAAATTCCGAGCCGCGCACAACATTTATCGAAATAAATTCTCTGCCCGCGAGCCTTTGTATAAAAACCGTGCAGCAACAAAAGCGGTAATATGCTTAATATATAAACACTCTAATGGCAGAGGAAAAGAGAGCGAAGGAAAAAGCGAAGGGGAGCGAAGTACAAATATAGAGAAACGCACCGAGGACGAAAACGGGAGTGAAGTCCACAGAGACACAGAGCGAGAGAGAGACAAAAGTGCGCGGGGAAAGAGAGATAGAGTGAGTAAATAAATAGGGGAAAATGAATGTAAGATATAAAGCGCGGGGAGAGAGAGCATTGCATGATCAATAAACCTCGGAAGCTCTTTTCCAGGGCACCAAAGATTAATCATTGCTTTATGTTGGATGCCGGGAATTAGCACAACGGGACATAAAGTCTACTGTTCGGCAGAGTGAACTTATATCGATTTAAAAAGATCACAGTCGAGTGCGTCTCAAGAAGATGGTTCTTTCTTCCGGGCTGAATCATCCATAAGCTCGTTTCGTGTTCACGTTTAACTCCTAGCGACACTTGAAGTTTGAAAGATGAATTTTTTATTCCGTTTCCTTGCTGTAATCAACAATTCAGTGGACGGCTGCCTCATCATTATAATTTTACACGTTTTCCTGAGCTCGGGACGAGACGGCAACTTGATTGATGGATTTATTGGTTCGATCTATTCGTAAACACTAAACAATCTCCTTCTGTACATCCTATCTGTACACCCAAAGTAAGCTTCCCAATATGCCTATCAATATTGTGTTACATCATCTTGACGTAACACGCTGGACCCATCTTGCCCATCAGCAATCCTTCATCATTCGGGTAATTTTTTATAAGCTATAAATATTACCAAGCGTATTGACATTTTCCAAGTTGGTAACTGGTTTTTCACAAAACGTGAGAAACTCAAGTTTGAACTAAAGTGGAGATTACTTATTTATTTCGTTCTTACGTCTACCCATTCGCGCGAAAATCATCTTCCAACGTCAATTTCCAAAAGCCATTCATCAAGTACTTGAATACTTTATGTCCTCACAGTAAACCCAAACCAGCTCTTCTCCCCAAAATCGAAATCCCATTTTGGACTTCCATCGTTAATCTCACCCCTTCGTCCCAAGGCAAACACTCCAAGTTTCCCAGCCCGCCTGGCCGTAAAAAAGTCATCGAGTCCCGTCATCATCCCTCGACCGTCTCCTAGGAGGGACTTTTGCAGAAAGCCGCTGCCCCGGAGAGGCTTATCTCTCCAAGTCGATACACCTCTTAACCCAGGTACAAATACGGCCACCGGAGAGCAGGAGAGTTTGTCGCATTGGCGAAGGCGGCGGCGGCGGCGGGGGGGTTAAGCGCGCAATCACGTAAGCAAAGTGCCGCTGACCACATTGTAAGTTCGAAGACAAACACCTACACGTGCCTGGGCGAGGCTGCCGCCGACCGCGGAATCGGTCACGTACGCGGTTATCTACTTAGCCGAGGCACCGCAGCCCTGCAACACCTTCTCTAGCCCGCGCCGCTGCTACCTCTTCCCTCATCCTCTTTGTGTCCTTTATTTGAATGAGGAACGAGGATCAGCACTCGCGGACTCTTATCCGCGACGCGCGCAAACGTGGTCTCCGGCCTGCTTCGATATTCCCGTGTTTTTGCGCCAACGACACGAGGTTTTGCGAGGCTTGAGAGGCTTTGCGTCTTTATAATCGTTTCGATTGCCGCGCTCTCTCGCGAGTGTTAAGTAAATAAGCTTTTAACGACGGATAAACAAAAGTTATATTGCGCCCGACTCGAAAGAGTAAAAGGCCCTCCGTTTTAGAAATTTCATTAGCTCTAACTAGTTGAATGTCATGTATTATTAAAACTTAAATCTTGTCTTGGATAATCCTCAAGTTCAGAAGGTGCATTATGCTCTCCTAACTTTACTGACTCCTAACTTTTGACTTTACCAGGAGGCGAAAGTTTTACTGTGGAAGTAACGTTACATAAAGTGTTTAATTTTTGGCTGCTAGAATAAGTTTTAATAGATTTCAAGGCACACGTCAACAGAAATAAAAATAATTATATTAAATTTCGTTTCTACGCACCTTTTTAAGAATCTATAGTTTACAAACAATTTAAAGGAGTAAAAAATGGTAGTGGCTAAAGTCCCTAAACATTTCTTCAAGCACGAGTTAATAGATTAACGTTCTTTTCAACTTTGAATAGCAAGTTACATTTTTCAACAGTTCAAGAAAGTTCAAGGAACTCTTTACCCGTCGTTTAACTTCCCCGAAGTCTTTTAACATCCGACCAAAACAGACGGGCATAAACTTTCAAAATTTCATAAATCTCTCCTCTGCACTCTCAACGGAATAAAATCGAAAAACTCGGAAAATCCGACTTTCCCCGCGCGCATCGGAGATTCTCGCCCGCGCCGTATCGCGCAAAAATCATGAGCACAGCGCCTCACCTCTCCCGATCGCGAGACGCCCGCGAGACTAATGGTCTCGCGTTAATCCTTTGACGTGCCCCACGTATTTAGCGCGGAATAAACGAGGCGTCGGATTTTCGAGCCCGAGAGAGAGAGAAAAAGTACGTCGTGGCGGCGCGATAGGCGCGGTGTGCATAAAAACGCGCTCTCTCTCTCTCTCTCTGCCGGCGGAGGATGAAGGGAAAGACGATACCTAAACGCGCGCGAGGCGGCACGAGGAGAGGAGAGTAACGACGTTGTAGGCAGCGCCGGACAGAGAAATATCTCAGCGCGATGCCCGCCGACAGGTTCGAGGGAGGAACAGCCAACAGCCACTTGACGACGACGCGCCGAGGCTCCGGAAAAATGTGTTTTGGATAAGCGACGAGGCGGCTGTGTAGTCCTTTTTCCTTTTTTTCTCTCTCCCGCGCCCTGCTATTTTTTCCTCCGGACCGAAGCTGATATATTTTTCCCTCGGCTTTTAGGAGGCGCGTTTTACCGTAATTTAGGAGTATTTTTTTTATAAATTTAGCGGAGAGGTAGTTTATTTGCGATACTCACAGACCCACGTTGAAATAACTGACGTGGACGTTTGAATTCACTTACCTGAAACATAAAGAATGTATTTATTAATTTTTTTATTTTCATTACTGAGGATTAAAAAGAAACTAATTAATAATACGTCTATTGACATTGTCATGTATTGTAAATCAGAAAACTAACGTCAGGTTTAACCTCCCTCCCCTGACATTAAGAAGAGGACTTTAAGCGATAACGCAGTAAATCTAGCTTACAAGCCGAAGCAACTCTCGAGACACAATTTTTCTTTAAGACCTTGGTTTGAGCATTCAGTTTACGTAGCTCGCGCGCGCGTCTGTACAGCCCCGCCGCGCGGCGAAAAAAAAATGAAGAATGAAAAGGCCAATAAAACTCGGGGGGGAAAGACGACTCGAAAGTTCCGGAGCGAAGGACCCACCCCGCGCGCGCAAACCGAGCGCGAAAAACTTCCTCGGTCTCTCTCTGGCTCTCGGGCCACTTGTTCACTTGTGCGCAGGGGGGGCGCTAGACAGAAGACTCCGCCCGCCGACGCGTTCCTAGACACCGACGACTGTTCGGCCGCGCCTGTCTCTCTCCGCGCGAATTCGTACGCGAGCGAGCAAATTTGCGGACGCCTCGAGGTACAAAGAGAGAGAGAGAGAGAGAGCCGCCGAGTGCTTCTAAAAAAAGGCTGCGGGTATATACGTAGCGAGGTCGGGGTAATTAAGGCTTCGGGCGGAAAAATATCGCGACGACTTTTTAATGTGGGATCGTTTGCGCCTCTCCGGCTAGAGCTAATATTGATGTTTACTCCCGGCGCAAATGGAAGTTCACTTAAATTCTCTCGGCGCTCTCTCTCTCTCAGTCTCGCTGAAAACTGATTTAGCGCGTTATAACGTTCGCGACTATTATCTGGGAATAAACAGGCCACGCGTCCGACGTAATTAGGAGAGCGACCCTGACCGGGAAAAAGAGAAAAATGAAACGAAGTAAGAGGGATAGAAAAAGCCGGTAAAAAAGAGGGCTGAGATCTGAGATGTGGGGGAGAGAAAGGAATAGCTCCGAGTGTCCAGAGAAAGAGAGAGAGAGAGAGAGAGAGAGAGAGAGAGAGAGAGAGAAGGAAAGCGAGTGAGTGACCGACAAACGATCGGGAGTCAACGAGGGAAGAAATAACTACTATACTATGTCCGCTCGGAGGAGCTCCGAAATTCCGGAAACGACCTTTTTTCTGCACGGTAAAGTCTTTCTCTCGCTTTTTTTCTCCTCCGCCTCCTTCTTTCTCCGTCTTCGTTTCTTGCTCTTGCTTTCGAGTTCTTTCTGATGTAAGGGAACGGGGAAATAGCCGCGCGGCGGTGATTGGCGTAATTTTTTTTCTTACATTTCGTCCGTCTCTCCTGCTTATCGTGCGTCAATTGATGGCGCTCCTTTGAGGGGGCTGCGGTTTTTTCTTTTGTTTCGCCAGAGGGATGAAAGATTCATCCACCGCGATATTTTCCCCCGAACGTACAGGAAAATGAATATTTTCTTTATAGTAGCGCGATTATTTTTTGTGGAAAATTGAATAAACAGCAAAGATTGACAAAATAGGGACGCCGACTAATGGCTATATCCCATTTCGCAAAAATGCCGAGCACCATTTTCTATAAAAGAAACAAAAAAAAACATCCTTTATCAATAGGCTGGGTTGGTGTGCGCCGCAGCCATAACAGACGTATATACGTTTGTATCTGAAATGTGTAGAGATGTAGATATTCAAATAACCTGGTAACACTAGGCGGGTGTAACCAAGGAAAAAATAGTCAACATAGAAAATTCATGCACGCCTGGGCTCATATCGCCAGATTTAATCCGGCTGAGCTCCATGCAGCATTAAAGCCGCATGACTTTACACGACTATATATTGTACAAACACGTCTCCTTATCCAATATTAATTAAAGGAATGTGAAAGTATAATTTCCTCGATCAAATTATAAAGCCTGTGCGCCGCAACGAAAGTATGTTTACATCTGAGATATCAAAGTATTTATTCTAATCTTATACTCTCGCAAAAATTCAGCTCCGTATATGCGACTGCGCAGGAGTAATCTTAAATCTGCGCTCAGTTACACGATATCCCCTTCGGGGAACTTTATTTCCCTTTCTTTAAAAAGCAGTTTGCCCCTCTCGCGGTAATATCCATAAGCCTCGCGATAAAATAAAAATATTTTCGAAAAGGATAAGACTGTAAGGTTCGTCGGCGCAACGAGCCTCTACCGTCGGCGCTCGTCCTTTTACAGAAGACGACGACTTAGACTCTCGTCAATTAGCGGTAAAAAAGCTCGCCGCTTCTGCGGCAGCTTGGCTCGAGCGAATCCCGGCAGAGCTGCTGGCATCTCTCTGCCCATTGCGAATGTTAATTTATTTAAAGCGCTCTTTCTTGTTTCGCGCGGCCTCGCTACTTTCCACACTTGCGCGCGCGCGCGCGCACACTCGCACGTACATCGGCAGGGCTCTCGTATCTCTCTCTCTCCTCTCCTTCTTCTAGCCGCGCTTCTCCCGCGCTCGATTCCGGGATCTTCCCTTATATGGCTTTAGACTGGGAATTCGTGTACACACACCGGCGAACGGAGGGGAATTACCCCTTACTAATGGACGGCATAAATCCTCGCGGGCGAGATGCTGATACCGGCCGCCGGCCCGATTCGATTTATGACGTTTGAGTCGCGGGGTGTAAACAATGCCCCCCCCCCTTTCTCTCTCTCTCCCCCAACCCCGCTTTTTGCGCGCCGGATTTCCACCGGTAAGCAGAAATGCTAATGCGGGAGAGGCGCAAAAAGTTGGCGGCGGCGGCGGGGCTTTTAGAAATTGCACGTATACGGAAACGCGGTATTGAATTTTAAATGCAAAGAGGTGTTGTATAGATTGGCCCGATAGCTCGATTTAAGCTTCGAGGAGGCTGCTCTTTTATGCGGAAATCGGTGGCTACGCCGAGAGTTCAAAGATAAGCGTTATAAGATAACGCTCGACTCGCTTTGAATTTACGCTCATTGTATTAGAATTGCTAAATGTTAACTGTTATTTTATCTCCGCGTATGCAAAGATAAATATACGGAGTTCTATTTAAGTGTTGAAATACGTAGTTGACTTTGCACTTAATTCCTATTAAAGGTCAACAAATTTAGATTCAGCTTTGAAGATAGTTGATTTAGCTGTATAAATTAAAATTTTACAACTCTAAATTGAAGTTCTAAATTCTTTTGTGTAACGAGATTTAATTCATTTTATTACGAATTTCTTAGCCGTACGTTTTTAATACTCGAGCAATTATACTTCAAGTTCGAGTACCTCAAAAATACAATTACTTGCTCCCTCGCATGAAAAACAAAGTAAAAATTTACGGAGCAATAATGAAGCTTAAATACGAACTCCATGCTTGGAACTCTCTTAAAAAAGGCAAACGAAGCAATAAAAAATGCTACTTTACGAAAGCGAGCCTTCGGAAGCTCATTCTCTTTGCGTTACCTGTATTGTCATCTCCAGTACCATAAATCCCGGGGCCGAAAACTTCAGGAGCCGAACTAATTTCGGCAGAAAAAAAGCGCTTGATTTACCGCGCATTTACGAAACGCCGCGCCGCGGAGCGGACAAACAAAAAACTCGAAAACAAAGTAACAAGAAGAGAGCTCGACGGGCCCCTTCAAAAAAGGGGAGAGAGAGAGAGAGAGAGAGAGAGGGCAAATCTCGGACGGGCGCAAAAAATCAATCAAACGCTTAACAACGGGGGCCGCTTCTCTTTCATATAAATCAGGAAACAAGAAGGCGCAGAAGAAGCCGCAGAAAAACGAGGAGCGCAGCAGCGCTTATTCAATCGCCGCTCCTCTCGAGTGCATGACGAAAGCCGCGCTCGTGAAAGGGATATACACCAGAAAATATTCCCCCCCTTCCCCGGCTCCGCTGCTTAATCGTGCGTAACTCTGCGGCATCATTTTTCCCGAGTTAATATGCCAGTCCCATCATGGATTTTCCCTTCGCGGCGGCGGTAAGTAGCGGGACAAATCAAATTCTACGCGGCGATAAGCCCAGGAGGGGGTTGTTTTTGTTGGCCGGCCTGCATTTGCATGGAGGGCATTGTTCGCGATGTTTAGGAATGGAAATAGTTTGTTGGGTAAATGGCTGGGCGCTGCGCCGTCGCGGCATTGTCGTGGCTGGCCTGGGCTGGTGTTGCGCGCGGGGAGAAGTGTTGGGGCGGGGGGCCCGTAATGTTGCGTGAACTCGGAATTTGCATGAAAAGTATTGCGAAATCCACCGGACGGCGAAATCTTGCGACAATGAGCGCTTTGAATCATATAGGGATTTGGAGCTTTGTCGCCGCCGGGGAGCGCCAGTTTTTGTACCTGCGGTCGTTGACTGATTTTGCTCGTATAAATGGCTTTTGGAACGTACTGCGACGCTTTAAAAAGTTGTAAATTCATCACACTTTGCAGGTTGAAAATGTAATTTTGCGAAAGAAATGGAAGCGACAATTTTACTCTCTAAATGATGCGTTTCAAAAAAAAATTAGCTCAATATTAATCAATCCAAGAAGCAGCTGCCTTCATAAAGCGTTATTTTTAATATTCAAAACTCACGCGACAATGACAAGCTCTTGTGGCGTTAATGCATTACTGTGGCTAAGATTATTTTTTATCTTCGTTCAGAGACAGCTGTGAAGCTTCAATGCAGAAAGCACACATGAAATATATTTTTTACTCGAATCAGGAGATAAAAATTCTTGTTAGCTTTATCTTTATACCTAAATGAACTACTTACTCCATTGTGCGCCGACTAAGTTTAACTTTATTAAGATTTATAATGCCATTTCGTGTCATTATCGCATTATCTAATACGCGTAATTGCGGATCATAAATGTTTTACATGCGAAGGGACCACCTTCTAATAGCTTTTATGGAATACCCGGGGATGGCGCTTGTTTCTTTCGCCATTACGGACTACAATTTAATTAACCTCGCCGTTCATTTAAATAAAAGTATAAAAATAAATTTTCATAAAAGGCAAATGCATTCCAAAAAAAGCTTTACGATCATTAAGCAGACTTAACTCCCGGAAAAGAAAACAGTCTTAAAACTCAGCGGAATCCCGAAGAAAAAGCCGCAAGACTCATTAGCGGCGAATGTGCAGCTTGCTTAATAACGCGTAAAGCGGCTGCAATTTATCTCGAAAAATTAAGCGATCGCCGACAAAAAAAAAAATTGGCCTTGATTTTTATCTCTCCCCCCGCGGCGGCGGGGCAATACGCCGCGCGCAGCCCTTAAATTTCTTTGTCTTCCTGCTGTACTTCCTGTCCGTCGGCGTCCCCACGACGACCGCCGCCGTTCCGTTACGCTGCGGCCGAGACTCGCGCCGACGAGCGTCGCGCGCAATTAACTAACGAATTAAATAAGGGGATATACCAGTCGGGAAAAAGAAGCGCCGTATCGGCGGCTTTTGACCAATTGTCGCCGAGCGCCAACGGTATACCGCCGCGCCTCGACAAAGGAAAATGTTTACCGACGTCACGGCTCGCGCCGAGAGCGGCGATTGCTTTTTTTTTTATAGAGGAGCGTGGAAATGGACGGGATTGCGTAAGGAGATGCGCGGCGTTCAAGGTTTTCTCCTCGATTATTCAGATGCATGAGATTCTATAGGCATTTCTCTCGCGGCGTTGCGTTGCGTGGCTTCTTTTATTCTTAGCTATTGACAATCGCCGTCTGACGTGGCTCTTGTACTGATTTCGTGGTACGATTCGTGCCTTCGTTTCAATTTATTATAATTTATGATTGAGAAAAGCAGGGAGATGCGAATTTCAAATGCGGTTTGGGTTTATTTTTAGACGTTAGTGTTGGAAAACGTTTTTATTTAATTAACACGTCGCCCGTTAGAAATATATACGGTTTTCTATTACGAGTTTATATATATATATATCAAGTTCAATAAATCAGCGAAATTAAAATCATTGAATCATCGAGAAATCGATCTCACATAAATAATAGTCGGATCTTATCAAGCGAAACTTCTCTCAATGCAGCCCCAAAAGTGCCACTTAGATAAGAAACATTACATTAATACCCATGATAAACTACAGTTCGAAAGCCGTTATTATGTACCACATCAAACGCAGCTATCTATTACAAGTGCAACTCTTGCGGAAGAAAAGCAATTCCAGACGTCAAAAACTAAAGTTTTCCGCGGCCATTCTTCGAGCCACGGAATAAGGAAGTTCGTTCGCTCGTCATTAGCGGCCGCTAACGACGCGATAATAAAGAAGGCCTTGCGCGATTAACAAATCGACATTCCTCCGAGGATCGATCATCGGGGGAATCGCTCGGCTATACATACTGGCGCACGCACTGTGTGTAATCTCTCCCTCCCTCTCTCTCTCTCTCTCCGGCGTTGCCTGGTTATTTATGCCGCTCGACTACTCGGTTACACGCCTATTAACCTAATCGCGAGAGCGGCTGTATTAGAAAACTCCGAGGAGAGATTCATGTGGGACGGAGAGCGCCGCGCCGAGTGTAATTACACGGCAACAAAGCTGAGCGCTCGCCGGTTGGTTTTTCGAGTTTTTACTGTTTATATACCAGTGGCTTTCCGGAGTATAATTAAGTTGTTGGGACTCTCGGCTGCCCGTACGACTCGCGGGAGAGCAGATTTATGGATCGAAAGTAAGACTTGGAGCTTTTTTTTTTCTTTTTGCTGCGATCGGCTATTATTTTCTTGGAATTTTTCAATGCTGCAGTGTGTGTTTACGATCAGTCTTGCTTCCTGCGAGCTGTGCGATTAAATGTTTTTTACTTAGATTTTTAAGATAACGTGTACCTTTCGTTATTAGATACCAAGCATGTATTTGTTTGCCTCTGCTTTTTTTTCTTTTTTTTTTTTTTAAGTACGTAGTTTCTTAATTTTTCATTTTTACAATTTATATCAATCGTCGCCGTATTTCCTAAAATAATTAAAACAAATTACTCTCAAAGGACCGAAACAAATTTAAAAAAACTCAATTCCCGCGAGGAAATCTATGAGACATCACACGAAATTTTCGTCACCGAGCAACATTTGTATCTCGGCGCCGTCAAAAAACAGCTCGAGATCATCAATCGCTCGGTCCAGTCATCTCCGCCTCACATCCTGTCCTACGGGCCTCTCTCTCTCGGCTCTTAGCATCCAGCAATCGAGACGTCACGACACAAAGGGGTCGAGAGCGCGCCAGAAGACAGTCGTCAATGAGAGAGCCTCGACTCGTCCGCCGGGGGTCAATGCGCGAGATTTATGGACGATCGCGCTAACGAAATGATGACGGCACGACTTTTTCACCCTCGCGCACGCGGCTTTCCCACGCAGGCGCACGCGCTCTCGGCAAGCGCAATAGCGAAGAGAGCTCAATGAGTTGATAAATCATTTATGCCCTTGGATACTATATTGCCCGGAATGAATATTTATTGCGACGCGATGATTGCGTTTTCGGCAGGCCTGTTTGCGGAGAGAGCCTCGCGCTTAATGTACTTAGAGGCCTGTGCCCGCCCGATGTTGACTCTTTTTTTTCAATGAGGCCTTATACCACCCGGAACGGGAGCACACCACTTGCGGCGACGCGAACCTCTGTTTGTTTGTTCGACGCTGGAACGGAGTTGGCACTTTGGGGCCCCGGGGGAAAAGCCGCGGAGAAATATGGAGCCACCCGAGAGCTGCGGGATTGATTGGAACGATGGGAAATTGCTGGGAAATTTAGGGAACAACATCCTGACGTTCGATTTACGCCGGACTTTTAGTGATTTCGTGGCTGTTTACCGCGCGTAATGATGCAATTAGGATTCTTTATTGTGATTAAAGGCAAATTTAATATCACGAAATGAGGTCGGAAGAAAAAGTGCGGTCGATATATAATTCATATAATATAATTTTTCAATGAAAATTAGCTTGTCTTTAATCTTGACTATCTTTTAACACTGGTTTTTCCCAAATTTTTATCGATTTTCCAAAGAGAGCTTGCAACATTTTCGACCGCCAGCACTTCGGCCGCGTTCGAGCTATCTTACAAGCATTCATCCAAACACAAAAAAGTACTCAAGCCTCGGCTCTCGGAAAAGCCGTCGAAAAAGGAGAGTCTCGGACCCTCGGCGAGAAAGAGTCGTCGTCGCTTTTGAAAAGCCGTCGGAATAAGGGCGCACAGAGCGCCGTGGTGGCAGACGCACTCAAGAAATCGGCGCGAGCTCGCTTGGTATTCCTCGCGCGGATTCGCGGGTCAAATGGATCCCCGCCGGTGTCAACGAGATTTACTAAGCGCAAACTCGGCCGCGCCCGCAAAGAAACGCCGTTCGAGAGAGAGAGAGCGAGGGAGGGAGCCCTTCGAAATAATCGGACACGACCACGTGACCAACCTACGTGAGCGGAACCGAAGCCGGGAGGAAGGAAGGAAGGAAGCTTCTGCCGCGCCGCGTGAGGAATTGCTGAACGCCTCGCCCAGATGTACTAACTTTTTTTGGCAGTCGCGCGCGCGCTCGCGGGAAGGACGTGTGAACTGGCTCCGCGCTCACCATTGGGATTTGGAATTTTTCCCCGGGAAAAATGAGGTCGGAAAAATAAGTTTCGAATCGCAGTACGTCGCTTGAAAAACTAAACAGTTTTAAAGCGCTGAAAGTCTAGTGGTTCTCATTATACTGGATAGGAATGTAATCGGGCAAATTCGAAAAAATAGTTTCGCACAGCATGGTTTGAAGCTTTTTTACTCCTGAGATCGTAAAAAACCATTATAAAAGAAGCGAAACATTCGGTATAAAATTTCTCGTGAAATAAAAAAACGACTACAAATGCGTCGACTAATTCATCAGCGGCCATTCAAACCAACTCCCAAATTTAGTTCCCATTAACCGAAAGCCCTAGCAAAAAAAAAACTTCGAAAATCTCGTATTTCATATTCAAACCTAACCGCCTAATTGAATAATTACGGTATAGCCCAAAGAAATCAGTCTCCTCCCCTGAAACAAAGCCTCCGCCCGAGTCCATTCCCTGACATCTCTCGCTCCAAAAAAAGAAAAGCAAGCAGACTCGCCTACGCCTCTAACCCTTCCTAGCGAGACAAGCTAACTAGGTGCCCTTTAAAAAAGGGAAAAAAGCCGCGCTCATTGTGCGCGGGGGCTCTCTCTCTCTCTCCCTTTTGTCCGCTAATGCGAGGCGCGTGAAACTCTCGAGTCCGCGGGTACAGCGCGCTGCAGCTGCCGGCAAGAAAGTTCGCCGGCCGGCCATTAAAATATATCTCTCCGGGGCCGGCGCGGCCCATTACCGAAAAACGTCGTTGCGCTTGTTATTCCGAGGACGAGTACCCGCCCGCCGCCGCCGCCGCCGTCGGCCGCCTCAATCGATACACTCCAGGCGAGTCTCCGGGGGTTGGAAGCGCCGCGGGAAAGGCACCGCGTAATTATTTGTTGGAGGATTTTTAATGCTTTTTAGGAAGCCGAGAGTTTGGGGTTGGGCGGCTGGAGGGATCGGTTTTGGAGGAATTTTTTGGGGGTTCTTTTAGTGGTTCGACTGGGAATTTCTAATTAGCCAGCTAATACTGCTTAAAGCGACTGATCAAAGGTAATCTACGACTCGGTGCGTTGGTGCACAGTCAATATTGCTTTTGGTAGTGGTGAGATTCGGGTGTACAGAATTATTAAACACATTAAAATCTTAGTCATAATGGAATTACGATAATTGACTTGGATAAAAAATGAAAATTCCGATATTAATTAAAACTTGCAATATAAATGAAAATGTTTAGTAATGGAATTATTATCCATTTATCCGCTAAAAAATATCTAGGACAAAGATAAATTCTATATAAATACTAGAAATGCATCAAGACCAGTCTTTATCAAACTTATCAATCGGTACACACCGCGAGATACCTAAATAACTATATAGAGCTAAAGCTCAAGGCTCGGCTGCGATTCAATAATGAAATCGGCACTTAAATCTATCGCCTCTAAATCTCGGCTCCCGCACAAAGCTTATTATACAAGTGCACGTACACTCCGTCATCCGCTCGATTTTTTTCTCGCGAGTCGCGCCGCGTACAAGTACCTCTCTCTCTCTCTCCCTCTCTCTCTCTCTCTCTCTCTCACGAGAGAGAGATCGAGCGACTTTCCAATTTCGCAAGAGGCACAACTCTTGCGACTCTCACGATCGGCGCACGTTGCATACGTATTTAATTTCAATGCGCTCTAGGAAATAATACCGGACGCTTGACGAACGATCTGCTCCACATAACGGGGGACGGAGAAAGCGAGAGCGCGAGCAGCCGTTTGTCGATGTGCTATAACGTCTGGTCGAAGGGACGGAAAAATACAAAGTGCACGAGGATCGGACGGGGAGGGTTTAAAGTTGGATTGCGGCGGTTTGCGAGTTTCGGTGTTTACGGCGGGCGGCTGAGGGCTGGAATTTCGCTGGGTTGTCATTTCGCTAATTTCGGGGGGGCGTTGCGCGTTTATTTCCAAGTATGGAGAGACTGCTGTCGCTCGATATTGCAATTTACAGTATTATATTCTCATTGAATTAAGAATCTCTGCGCGTATTAAATGCAGTTTGTCCAACTTTTAGATTACTATTTCTATGTGGCTGAACTTTAGTAAAAAAAAAAAAAAAAATTGTCTTTATGAACGGCATTAGCAGAAAATTGTGTCCAAACCTCGTAGGTCCTTCCCTATAAAAGAACGAAAGACGGGATGAAAATAAGTTAGGCCAGAGCTCGAAAAGCTCGCGGAACTCACACAAGCCATCAGACTCTCGAGACTCGGCGGCGAATCGTAGAAAGACAGACAGGCTGACGGACGGACAGACGGAGAGCAGCAGCAGAAGCGTCGGAGGATCCATAAGGGTTAGCTCGTGCACCAGGGGACTGCAGAGCATCCCGGCGTGCGTGCGAGTCGCACGGGACGCAACTGGAATAGCTAATATCGTCGAGGCGGCGGCAACTGGCCCGGAGTACGTGAGCGTCCGGAATGGGGTGTAGTGCTCCAGACGGCAATATGTATATCCCCTCGCGGCTGGAGAAAAGACCGCGCGCTATGCCGCCATAATATCCTACATGCATGCCGTGCCGCCGCCGCCGCCTCTGCTGCTGCTGCTGCTGCTTTGTTTTTGCCCGCGAGCCGGAGGAGGAGGAGGAGGAGGTGGAGGAGGAGGCTGTTTGCATATATATTGTGGCCGAGTGCAGCCGATGGCGCGCGCGATGACGAAGCGCGAGAGGGACATTGCTATGCCCAGGACGTCTTTAAATTGTTGCGCCAGTTCGCAAGCGCCGGTATTGTGGCGATATTGATCGGACCGCCTGCCTGCCTGCCTGCCTGCCTGCCGCAGTTTTCGAGAGATGAGAGATGCGAGCCGCCGACGCCAATGCTGAAGCGTCGCCCGATCGAATACGTGATTTACATAGCTGCTGGATTAAGATGTCCGGGCCGCTCGCCGTAATTAATGCCGAATTTTTTTCGAATCGATTCAGCTGTGGCGGTTTTAATCCATGACGTTGTTCGGTTTTTTAAAAAGACGTCTGTCAGTACTTGCGTTAGATTATGTACGGTTCCTGATGCTGGACAGTAAATTGAAATCTAGGCGTCAAAACTTCCATTAGAAAAAATAATCTAATTCGTATAAATATTATGAATGGACGCTTACATCCTTTCTAAGGTGACTAATATAATCTTGGCGCGTATAAGACACGAGGCGAAGGTAAAATTAAGTGGTCCATGTACGACCGGTCTAATCCGGATTTAATCCCAAGTCGTGTGTCAACTAAAGTGCTGTATGAATGAATAAATATTGGAGAGCTTAGACTGTGATGGGGTTACGTTTATATAGCAGTAATCTCTTCTTAAGTCCGCGTATTTAGAGAACATAAAGAAAATAGAAATTTCGAGCAATTGTCTGAATGGCCCCGTAAATTAATGTTTAATATTTTGCTATCTGAATTCTGCCGTATACTGCCTGCAGATTAACAAACGTAACCTTAATGGAATAGTAAAGAGATTTTTCTGAATTTTTTCCGTGGCTTAAAAAATGAAAAATATCAAAGGACAAAAACAGAGTCGCCCCGACAGCTGCACAGAGTACAAAAGTGTTTGCGAGCGGCATTAAAACCGCCGAAATTAGATTGCCTTAATTTAAAATACACGCGACCCCGCAGCGAACCAAAAGAATACATCCCTGCGAATTATTTAAATTTTTTTAATAAGCTCCGCGGCGGCTCGGCGCGTCGAGTAAGCCGCGCGAAATGAACTCGGATAAACAGCCCCGGCGTAAATAAGCAATGCTCTCTCCGCCAAATCGAAGACAAACTCCGCCGGCGGCTCTCTCTCGCGGCAAGGGGCTCTCGGCAAAAGTAACGCCAGAAGTAGAATAAGAAGACGAGGCGCGGCGCGTCGCTTTGGCGCGTTAACGGGCAAACTTGCCCGTCGCGCCTTCGCCCGGGCGTCGCATGTTAATTCCGACGTGCCCTTTTTTTCCAGCGCGCCTCCATTAACCGTATGAGGGGGCTAAAAGTTGGACTGTGATCGCGCCGCGTTAAAATTAATTAAGGGGACCCGGGGAGTGAGGGAGAGAGAGAGAGAGAGAGAGGAGAGAGTGGCCCTCCGAAACTTACTAATGAGAATACATTGTTCCCGGCGTCGTCGTCGTCGTCGTCGCTGCGCATCCGAGACAACAGGCTGCCGCGTCCGTGCGAGCCTCCCTCTGTTTAGACTCGGATACCGACGCGCTTTCCGCATTAAGAAGATCGATTTCGGGGCGTGCAGCGAGAGGCTTTTTCCGGACTCGTTGCTCTGTTTTCAAGTTCAAAGTAGCTTGTTTTGCCCGGCGCGAATTAAGCTAATGGCGCCCCGGTTGCGCCAAGTCTGATTTACAGCCGAGGGCTACTGGCTTAGATTACCGATATTCGTGTTTGTTGAAATGTTTATTAATCTCCCAAGTATGGGGTATCGAGTTCGTTGACGATTGAATAAGCCGGTCTAGTTTCAAGGGTTTCTTGGTTTAATTACGCAAACGCTATTTTCACAGATAATTAACAACCCTTTGCACAGACTGGTGCCAGAACAATACTAAAACGGAAAAACTCAGCTGAGAAACCTACCTTTAAAATCAGCTATCGATAATTGTCAAGTACGACTAGTATCGATAAAAGTACATCAATATTTCGATTTTCCAAAGGGCTCTTCGTAGTCTCTAGTTTTCCTTGCCGCAGAGGTAAGAAGACAACGGCGCGGCAGCCCTTTCGGCGCGGCTCTATTCAGCGCAAAAAGAGGCATAAGAGCCCCGCCGGAGGAGGAGCAGAAAGAGCAAGACCGCGCTGAAGATCCGGTACAAGTATAACCGAAGCACATCGCCCTTAACTAGGTCGGCCGGCTCTTAGCGGGGTCGGAAGAGCCCCCAGAGCTCGGGGAAAGGAGCACAAGCCCCGCGAGCCGAGGCAAAAAAGGAGTAAGAGAGAGAGAGAGGAAAAACAGAGAGACAAAAGCGCGCGCGGGACTCTTTGAGCTCGGCGCTGCATAGGAATTGTTTGCCGAATAAATCGATCGTGTGATTCGAGCGGCTCGTGCTCGGAGATCAGATTGGCCCCGTATCTATCGGCCACAGGCGAAA
>UCOL01003548.1:0-18420 GCA_900474335.1 Ormyrus nitidulus | reverse complement strand
TATATAAATTTCACCAATGTTAAATTGTGCACAATTAATATGTGCACGATTCTTATGTGCACAAACCACACCTTGCCGTCGCTTCATTAAACAATTTATATTACTGTATTTTTCTATCTCTGAAAAATTTGAAAGTAACAGATTAAATTTTGACAATATCAGAAACCTTATTATTTAAGTTATTTTTCAGGAATACATTTTCGTATTTTTATCATTAAAAATCAGTCCTCTACAAATTTCAGAGGTGTCGTTGCAATAATTTGTGAAAAACCGTCATTGCGGTGGTTATTATTGATTTGTATTGATTAAAACATAAATCCTAATTCAAAAAATAATTTTTTTTTCGCGATTTTCTTTGTATACGACTAAACACCCGAATGTTGAAAACTTCTGACACTTTTAAATTTGAGATGTCAGACTATTTATCTTAACAATTTTATGGCACTCATTAGAAAATGAGTTTATACCTTACTATTATATAACAATATTTAATTTAATGTCTCCATGTGAGTAAGTATCATTTTGAGATGTATTAAAATACAATAAAGTAGTTAAGTACGAAATTTTCTCAAATGATTTAGATACTGTTTAAAATGTTTTTATTTTTTGAAACATAAATCTTAATTTTTGAAAATTATTTCACCCTTTCTGGGCTAATAAACAAAGCTTTCAACTTGCAAGTATTAGAAATACAATTTCATAAATACTGCAAATACTCGAATACTTAAAACGATTATGTTTCAAAATACTCTTAATATTATTCAGCGCAAATAGTTGAGTTAAATTCTTTTAAAATTTAGTCGAAGTGTTTTCACTTAATTTTCAGACAGATAATCTGCAGTCGAGATTTGGTAAAAAGCTCGCCGGCACGTTTAAAATGCTGAAAATAAGGTAACTGAGAAACTTTTCTAATAGCAAAAATGCAAAGTAATAAAAACGCTAAAGATCAGTATTAACTTGTCAAATAAAATGTAATAGATTCTTCAAAACGTAGAACAATGAAGATTTAACGCCTGAGCAGCTAATAAAAAAGAGGAGGAAGAGAAATCGCCGGGGACTGCGTTGTTCGTCTGCATAAAATTCCCAGCGAGCAGTGTTAAAACTGTCCGATTGTCGCGAAATAAAAGGAGGAAAAGAGCCTGTTTACCGAGAGGAACCGACGGCGGAAAAAACAATGCACGAACTCCGTCGGACTATTCTCGTTCCTCGGAGCAACTCTCCCCGGTTGGGCGCGCATAAGCGCAAAGGAATTTGAATTTCTGGGCGCATTCGGCCTAAAGTATTCGTCGCGGATCGCACAGTCGTAGTCGGGAATGTAAAAGAGGGCTAATCATAATAAATATCACGTCACAGGGACTATAGCCGCGTCCGAGGACAGGCAAAAAGGAGTGACGCGGGGAAAGCAGAAGAGAGGAGAGGAGAGAGGAGAGGAAGTCGGTTCGAACAACGAAGCAAGAGATCAGTGACAAGCTGGCGGATGGTCCGGTTCAACCGGTCGCTCAACTCTCCGTGAAAAAGCCGCGTACACCTGTCTGTCCGCGAGGTTTTTCCTCCCCTCTCCTCGTGCTCGTTCTACCTGCTCGCCTCGGGGCAGGGCGGGAGAGGAGCGACTCTCGGCTACTTGCCGCCGGAGATTGACTTGGCCGAGGGGTTCTGGAAGGCTGGCGACAGTCCGGCGCTGCTCTTGACGACGTTCGACGGCAGCGGGTTGCTCAGGTGGAGCTTCTCCTGCCGGTTGGCGGCTCGCGCCAGGCACATCAGCGCGCCGATCAGCACGACGAAGCCAACGGCCGCGAGCGCGCCCGAGACGGCGGCGCGCGCAACCGGCGGCAGCTCCACGGCCATCTTCAGCAGCGAAGTCATCTCGTCGGGCAGCTGCTCGATTCCCTGTGGAACAGATCGATAACGTTCTCAAGCGCCCTTAGCCATTTGCTTAAGATGGACATTTTTCCATCCTCCCGCTCTATAAGAATACCTCTCTCTCTCTCTCTCTCTCTCTCTCTCTCTCTCTGACTGTACCGGAAAATCTTTAACAATTCTAATTAGCGACTAGAAAAAGTAGTACTTATCAATCTCGTTTAATCAACGAGCCGACTTTTAGGAAAAGTACTAGAATGAGAAAAAAAATCGAATGAGAAATCATCTTTATGTTTACGTCGATTCGCACGAAATATTCTTTTGTGATGCAATTAGATTGGTTCCTTCCTTGCGTAATTTCCGCAAAAACAAGGATTTTATGAGTAAAATTAGTTTCTTTAAACTCGAATTTAGGAAAAAAAAAGCATGAAAAGTATCAATTTGAATACTAAAAAATTTGATAAATCATTTTAAATATGTACTTTTAGCAGATACTATAATCATCATTCAAGTTTTTTTGATACTTGAAATTACTAAAAGTGACTTGATAAAATTCTTCTGACGTCGATTTAACAAACAAGTTTTTCATAAACCTCTCAGTACAAGTAATGTTTTTTGGAATCTAATTATTACTTCTTCAAAAAAGCTAACATAATTTAAAGCATCAAATAAAAAGCTGAGCGATAGAAAAACTACATTAATTGTGCTTAATTAGCATTTCGAACAACAAACCTTTTATCATTATTCATCATCTTTGACCAATTTATGCTCTGGTAGTATTAACATGTTATAAAAAAATTTTGAATGCAAAATTTATTTTTTCGTATTTCTTGTTAAAGACCGTAATTTTTTATGTTTTTTATCTGTACACCCGTTTTTATGCGTAAATCCCTAACTCTTAAAGATTTGTTTTTTTTTCACTTTTGGTTTGTTCGTCATCGAATCGTAAAATTAATAATTAAGACAAATTAAATTTTTACTGCACAGCAATTCTACACTATTTTGCTTCAAAATTTGTTTCGCATAAAACAGAAAATATTTAAAAATGCATAAAAAACCTTAATTTGTTATTGAAATTATGTAATGGTTAAACTAATAAAAATTTCCAGCGTAATAATTATATCCAAGTTAAAATAACCAGAAAACAGAGAATTCTTATTAATTCCACAAAAAGATAATAATTATAATTCTTTACAGTGACATAAAGAAGTAATTAGACTTGAAAAATATTTTCTCCTCAATTTTTAATTTTTGTCTTTAAACTACCGGAATTGAAAATAAAATAATTAACATGTAAAATATTTTCTGCAGAAAGCAATTTAATGTACAACTTTACTACGAGAAATTTTGAAAAGTTATGATGCTGAATTTATGATGAAACTTTGCACGATTGTACTGCGATAAGTAGATGAAAAATGATTATATGCGGCTTTTTATAAGATATAAGATTATTTACGTAATAAGATTATTACAAAATGCTTATAAAAAATTTTCATTGCACTATTTGAAAATTTAAATAACGAGAGATACATTCAACAACAAATAACAAAAGAATAATACGAATTTCACTTACGATTCAAAATGTAATATTATCGAGTTAATTACTGTCAGAACGAGTTTCTTGGTAGAAACTAGTAATCGTGTTCTCGAACGTGTATATAAGAATTTCAGTTACTACCTACTCGATCTTTCACAACTTACGCAATAACAGCATGGCTTTGAGATAGCTAATGTTGAATAACATTACATGTGCGGTAATATTTGTTACATTAAGACAAAATCCGTTGAATTCATATAATTTCATCATTAACTATTCACTTTGGAAATTTTATTAAATCAATATAATAAAGCTATAATAACTTTGCAGTATGGAAGCTAATGTTTTTATAAAATTAATTTGTTTAAATTATGTGAATATATTAAGTGAAATAACTTCAAAACACTTATTACATTTAATTCATCTCAATAAGACCGATTGATTGACATATTTATTTAATTCTAACTTATAAATTGAAAGTAAGTGAAAATAAATATTATTAATTTTCGACATCTTATATATACTAGGCTACACTACATTCTAAAATTTAATATAGAATTTAAAATTTATATCGTAAAAGTTAATTAAGATCATTTTTCTCCGTGCACACTAAATATTTTCAATATACATGTACAATTTATCATAAAATAAACCAAGATAGAAGATTCTAGGTCCATATTATTCAGAGGTATGGATAATGTATGAATTTGAACCCAATATGGCTTAAGTTTTTGAAAATTTGTGTTTTTTTTCGTTTTGAAAGTGTTTGACTAATTTATTTTCATCGTATAGTAATATAATTGCAACAATTTAAGTCAAATTAGGTGCAAATCCGACGATTCAAACTATTAGTTAAAGGCAAAGTCAAAATTTTAAATATCGCATATCACTGGATAAAATGGAACTGGCACCTTCTATTTTTGGCTTAACTTAACACAAATTGTATGTATATTAAAAATATTTTATAATTTTTCGGTATAATTTAATTTAATCTAATTTTGTTTAGATATTTTTGTGCTCAGAAAAGGATTGGTGTGAAACCTGCTTAAGCATTCTTTTTTTTTAAATCAATTTTTTTAGAGACTGATCCAATAGTATAAACTAATTCACCTGTCAGAGTTGGAGAGATAAATTCTAGCTTATAATGCGGATGCTGCGTGATTAATGGCAAGTGGTTTAAAGCAATAAATGCATTTCTTATTCAATGAAATGTTTGTTTAAATGTTGGATTCTTGCAGCGGGCAAATTTTATTATTTTAATGAATTTTTCGAGCTTTCAAAGGTTATTTTAAAGCTAAAAACAGACTTTTTAACAAAAAACAAAACATAACAACAAAAAAATGTTCTACTAAGGTAAATACTTACATCCTCGAACCACATGATGGGGAAGACAATATCGGGGAATGATGCAACTTGCTTAATATCGCGAACTTGGCTGACAGCGAGGTTGATTTGAATTCTAGCTCTTGCTCTCAGCGCCGTGCCCATCGTTGGCTGGACGTCGATGAATAGCTGGTGTTTTTCCGCTTCTGGGGGCGATATGCCGGTCACTGCTTCTCTCAAAGCTGGATCGGCTGTCAATTGATAAATTATTTGCTTTAAATATGATGGTTTAAAATCAATTTCATTGGTATGATATTATAATTATTCCTGTTTCCTTCAGAGCACTGTTTTTCGGAAATAATGATTAAAAGTCAGGCATGTATAAAGTTATGTTGGAAAAGTTCATCGTACCAATGAAGTGATCAAGGAAACTCACTAGTACGGTAATGAATTAATAAGCTAGTAAAAAAAATCTCGCTTTCTTAATTGTATGCTAGTTAAAAATTGAAATAATAAATATAAGAAGTTATCCGGAACTTTTAGACATGTTTAAAACATAAACATACCTCAGAGCTCTATTACTTTTGAAATGTCGGAAAGTCTATATATTCTTTATTATTACCATTTTTCTTCCTTACTTAATTTTTTTGCTTCAGAAATTGGTTTACTGCAATGTTTCATACGCTTGTAATTGGAGCTGGCTAATCACACTAACGCATATTTACAAGTATAGTACCGACCGTGCTACTTCTTGCGAAATATTCCACTTGTTTTGTGTTTATAACAAGCTTGGACTCGCAGGATAGTATAATAAAACGATGCTCTGATGCAAGATACTTTTTGATTGTCACCGTAATGCGTAGGTTCAATAAAAAAAAGTCGATTATCGACGTCTTTTGGAGTTCAGTAATTTATTAATTTGAAGCATTTAAGACTAGTAGTTTAATTATTTTGTAGAGAAGATTTCTTACATCATAAAAATTTTATTCAAAAAGGCTAACTACATTCTACCTTCATCCATCAAACTTTAACATTAATAGTTAAAGTAGAATCTTTTTTTCTTAAGAAGGGCGTTAAAAAACTTGAAGTATTGGTCTGTACATGGAGAAAAAAGCTTTGACAAATATTACAAAATATCTAATAATATATTAGGCAGAAACTTTAGTAAAGCGGCAACAGACTATGAAAAAGAAACTTGTTTTTTACTATATATTTTTAAAAGTTTTTTTTAAAAAAAATTATACTAAAAAGTTTTGTTGTTGTGGATGCGAGAAAAATTATTAGGCTGTGTAGTAAAAATTCGGTGATTTTTAGTCATTTTTCTCAAACTTTTTCTCTCCGCCTAAGAGCAGCGCACGAAATTCTCAAAACATTAATCATAACAAAGAATCGAACCTGCAAAATGGAGGGAAAATGGGAAAAAAAATACATTGAACAAATACATGAAATATGGTGCTAATTCATTTTTTAAAAATTATTTTTTAAATTTAAAAAGTACTAAATTAAAAAAAAAAATTATTACAATTCTTATGAAACTAACTTACACTGAAAAATGAAAATATACTTTATTCTAACTGTAATTTATTGCATTGCAACCAAAGTTACATTTCTCTCTGCGTTTCATATTTGAAAAAATAAAAGTAACCCCATAAGCAAGGTACCAAGTTGCGTCTGAAGGGAGTATGTTAGTTTGATTCTGTGAGCAAAAAGTTCTCACCCATTACATATCATTCATAATAAGACTCGCTCAAACAATAATATTATCGCGTGGGAAATAACAATGAGTATCTCTCATGCGCTGGAAAAGAAGAGTCTCGTAAGACTTTTGAGGCAAGTAGTGAAATCAGAAAAGGAATTTAAAAGGAGAACTTTCTTTTTGCGAAGTTTTAATGTAACGCAATTACAATTATTTGAAAAACGTGTTCTATTTTTATATTCTTACAAATAAATGTGTCTTATTTTAAGATTTTTAAAGATATTATTGGTTTTATTAGAATTTATATTAAATTTTAATATTAAAACTCGAGAAAGGATTCACTTCTCGAAACTATTTACATTTCAAGTTGTAATATATGAAATTCATTCTTATTTCAAGGACGATAAAAATCTAAATTTTAGAAAAACAAAAAATTTATCTTACAAAAAGTGAGTTTTAAAAATTATATTTTTTGAAATGAATTAATATATAATATGGTACGCAGATTTTTCAAGTTTGTAATAGTTAATTTAGATAAATTATATTTCACAACATTTTATTAATTAAACTTAGATAATTAATGCTAATTCCTTGCTCGTTCGACGATGGTTGCAATAATAATTCTTATTGTCGAGGTATTTTATCATTTTCAAATTATTCTTTCATATTAGTCAGAACATTCTTTGAAACTTGTAATTATAATTTCTATAATGAACTAAAATGTTCAACGGTAGAAATTATAATATACAAATTGTGCGAGAAAATGATCGAGCTATTATTTGAGTTCAAATGCTCGAGGTATTGAAATGTTTTCCTTCGAGTAAACGAATTAAATGCACTTATTCATTCTCCGAGTCTTTCATTACCCTTTTTATGTTACTTGATCACGGTTAATGTATCAAGGAAAACCTGTTCTCACTTTACGATGCCAAAGGTCAAACGAGATAACAATTTATTTTTACCTTCAGTATTTTTTGTCGCCGACATACTGTTTTTTGTGTGCATTAAGAAAAACCTGTAATTTTTATGCTAGAATATTTGCCTTACAACTTTTTTCTAACAATAAATTTTTTTAAGTATCGATAAAATTTTTAACATCGACGCCTCTGTAAGCGACAGTTTAGAAAAATTACTTCGTTAATCAGTTTTTAATTTAATTTCACGTGTCAGAAGTGATGATTAAAGGAAGTCAGGAGAGCTGAGCTCATTTCTAAAAATTAATTGCCCAATCACAAAAGTCTATTAATATTAAATTCCTGTTTTTTTTTTACAATCTTGCGGCAGGCAGAATGAAATAGTGTTAAAATCATAAATATATCATTTTGAAACCTGTGTCTTTATAATGCTTCCTTGAATTTGAACGATTTAATGAGATTTCACATTCTTGGAATTGAAATTTTCGACTCCGTAGAACAAGTCGCATAATGGAAGATAAATGGAAGCAGCGAGCATGCAGCGAGCGATCGAAAAATATACCATCAACAAGTTGAAGAAGAGAAGCTGACCGTGGTTAACGTCGGAGGTCTACTCACCCAAGTAAAAGTGAGGAAAACTGAGCAGTACGGGCGAGTCGTATTGACAGAGCGACGCGTTGAAGGTACCCTCCGGGGCACAAGGAGGCCCAGCAGGGCAGAAACACTGCTGGGAAGGAACTCGATCTGGCGAGGAAAATACGTCTGCTGGCGGTACAAACCTGTATCCGGGAACGCCTCCGGCCGTCGTTACTTCTTGCTGCAATCGGATCGATTGATATTAAAGTTCTATTTTATTTTTTTTTAATATTTCAGCGCTAAATTTAAAAGCGAAGAATGTACCTTGTAAACGAGTGGAAGGGCTCTGCAGAGATCCTTGTCGAAGACCTTGAGAACGGTGTGCTTGGTGATTTGGGGCGGGAAGATACTGCCGTCGCTGCCCATGACACTGTCGCAATGAGGCGTCGTCCAATGTCCGAGGCCAGATTTCCCATTCCATTTGTCGAGCAGCCCGTACTTGCTGATGTCGGACGCGCCCGTGAATATCGTGAAATTGTCCTTTCCCGTTCCGTTCTTGCCGTAGAGGAGGCCGAACTGTTCATAGGGCAGCTTCTGATCCGTGGGCACGACGTCCTTGGCGAGCTTCAATAGCGGATCCTCGTAGCCCCAGAGCAGCTGACCAACCGAGACCTCGACGAACGGCTTAATCTTCAGTATGTCCATGATGGAGGCCATGGCCAGCCGTAAGAAGCGAGCGGCGTGCTTGGATTGGCTCGTAGCCGATAGCATCGGTACATTTGGCACCACGACCAAATCCTCCTCCGAGCCCTTTGACAGTTCCTGAAAATTTTTTCGTTTTAGCGCCTTCTATCCGTATGGAGGAACGCATCGGTTGAAAATAATAAATTTACGGATTTTTTTGTTTTTTCGTTTCGAGCCTTCCATGCGCCGATTATAAGAATTCAAGTTTGTAAGAATAATTTATGCTGCAATAAAATTCAGTGACGAAAAGCAGACAGCTATTATCCTGGATGAAAGGAGAATAAAAAAAATGTTACCTTGGATGTTAATAGTCTAAAAATATTCTCAATACCTTAATTCATTAATGTATAGGAAAAAAGGTGAATTTTTAATTTAGCTATTAATTCTTAGGCTTTTATCGAAGAATGTTTATGCAGCTTAAGCCGATTGAAATAGCTTAGCAGTTTACTAGTTTACCAGTCGTATATTATAGATTTTTAGGTACCAAGCGAATTTATCAATTTGTGAAAAACTAAACGTTGCGCATGTCACGGAACATCTTGCGCCCATAAAAAAATGCCTTATTTAATGTCAAGAGTTTACATAATGCGTGATAAATATTGATGTCCTGGTAGAACCAGAAAAACTTATGAAAACAGACTGTATGCCTGGTTTTCGAGCAAAAAAGAAAAACCCGACTGCTTTACTTGCAGCGGAATGCTAAAACTAAAAAGACTATTACATAGATAGAATCTAAAGAATAAGGCGGAAAAGCAGGCAGCGAACGTTCCGTAAACATAGCCAGCAGCTATAGGACGATTCATAAAGCATGGTTAAGAATGTCGGATCAACAACGCATTTTTTTTCCACTGACTACTACTACCTGGCAGTGACGCGAATCGTTTCCTTGATCGGCTCCACATGCTCTTGGGCTTACGTCACATCAACCTTTTAAATATGCTTTCAAGCACCTTAAATATTTTTACTTTTTCGATGCTTCTTAATCTCAAGTTAACGTGTTATAATCGGTTATCGTAAAAAGTTTTAAAAATTTTCGATAAAATCGATTTTCAATAAAAATTACTCCTAATCTCGAGACTGTAAAGAAAGTATAAATAGAAACTAAATTAAAGCCTATTTGACTCGAAGATTATTGTATTATTTAACAAAAAAATGATTCAAAGAAAGTCTTTTATAGTTTTGTTTGTAATACTATAGCAAAAAGAAGTCTGAAAATTAGTCTTAAGAATGTACTTATATATTGTTCTCGAATAAAAATTTATTTAACAAAAAAAGATATATATTCAAAGAAAATCAATTATATTTTCGGTTGTAACACTAACAATAAGAAATTTAAAAGTATCCATTATCTTATTATCTTATTCATTGATGCTAAAGCATTATGTGACTATTTCGTTTCCCGGCAGGCTTATTAACTTCACATAATTCTGTACGTTAACGTGAAATTACATTGTGGTTATAGATCATAGTGTTCATGCAATAATGCATGTTATTCAAGTATATAGGTACGTGATAAAAATCCATTTTTAATTTCACTGGCTTACCGTAGATATGCAGGGAAATACTTATTATTTTTGGCCAATAAGAAGTTTTATATACATTGAATTTTTATTCATTACCATTATATCGTGAATCTAAATATTTCATTTCATTTTTTAATGAAAGAATTTTTCTTTCAACTTTTTTTTGAGATTAAACTTATTAGTAACAATAATTGTATTTATTTTTTATACATATATTCTAATGGCATCATTTTAAAAAAGAGTCGTTTTACAAAAAAAATGTATTTTAAATTTAAAATACTCTTTATGTAATTAAAAGATAAGTGAACGTTTTAACTAATGACATTTGATTTTATTAAACTGATTGATTAATAACTGCATTTTATGATTGTAAACTAGAAAAACGTTTAAAAAAAATGTCAGTCTGAGTAATTGTATAAACGCGAACACATTAGAAATTTCACAAATAACCAAAGCATAAATCTTGAATAAATCAATTATCAAACAGTTAGAATGTTTTTTTCGGTAAAAGCGAGTCTTCACGTCGATCGATTTTATCTGTAGGAAACGTTCTCCTAACTTTATTATTTATTTGTTTTATTATTATTATTTATTTTAATTTACAATTTAAATTTAGCAAAAGTACTACTTTCGTAATTGTAGAGAAGTTTTTAGTCTCCAATTAATATAATACCGAAATGAAATTATTGTCGATAAACTTTTCTTCGTCGAGAAATGAATAATATATAAAAATGATTGATAAAAAACTTTTGCAACAATTACGCCGATCAGCAGTGCATTTCAGTTCGCGAGAAACCGAGTTACATAAGACCGAAGAGTGTTGTCAAAATAATCGAGTCCACTCATTTAATCTATCGAATTCTTTGCTTAGCAAAACAAATTTTTGGTTAATTCTTTTGCAAAATAATACTTGCGATTAAAAATGAATAATTTGCGATTAAAGAAGTAGTGTTTATAATTTATTGTGTACGTATAAAGTTTACTATTATATCCAAAACAGCTATAAAATCAGAATTTTGACTTGCAGTCGGAAAGTTAAAAATGAAATGAACTTTGAAAAGAAACCGATTTATATTTATAAAGATGTTTAACATTTTTTTTTCTCAATAATCCACAATTGCTGCGAGGCTCCCACGCGCGTATACAGTCGAGTGCGTTGCGCGCGACAATGTTTTTTTTTCTCGTTGCGAGTACGGAAATTACGGTATTCCGACCTCGTTAGGACGGTACGTTGCGGATGATCTCGTCCATCATCTGGCAAGAGTCGCTCGCGCGTACTCGCCGTACGAGCCAAAAATTTACGTTTCGTTTCGATAAATAATATCGAGCAAGCAAGAAGGAAATAATAGTACGATATCTCGGTAAAAGGAACAAACCTCAGAGAAGACGAACTTCTTCTTGACGTTGTAAGTGACGGTGCCGTTCGGGTTAAATTTGACGTTGACCTTCTCCCAGGTCTCAAGGTAGACGTAAGGCCCGAGCTCCTGCAGAGCCGGCTTCTCTCCGTTGTTCAGAAATTCGTCGGCGTTGGTCACGTTGTAGATGTAGACCTGCATGTGGGGAGTGACCGGCGGCTCTCGCCACCAATTGAAGGTTCGGCCGCCCTCCTGCAGCGCGATCTCCTTGTTGATCACGAAATTAATGAGCTTCGGGAAAATTGCCGCCAGCACGGCCGCGATTATGATCATCAGCGCGCCGACTGCCACGGCGGCCCCTGCAAAACGAAAAGTTCCCCTTTTCAAAATTCTTCCCATAAGTTATATTGCAATTTCAATTTTTCGCCTCCTTGAAAATGCGAAAATCGACAAAGGAAGTAAGGAAATGCGCCGAGTAAGGTTTACGCGGACGAATTCTTGTTCTTATAAGCGATGATTCTGAATTTGAGCGCTGATTTTGCAGAATCGTTCGGCGTTCGAATGTCATATCAGAAGTTTCAATTAAAACTCATCTTGCTCGATGTCTCTCTCTCTCTCTCTCTCTCACACACACACACACACACTCACTCTGTGATTCATGAATTCATGATCTGGCGAGTTTATGCTGTAATGCTTGCTTCTAAACTGCAAAATAATACTTATGCTACAATTATATTGATTAGGCAAGACGAAAATTTGTGGGGAAGAAGCCGCCGGAGCGTTTAATCGCGCATTCCAAGCGGAAAACCGCCCGCAGTCAGACTTGCGGCTTAAAAAACAAATGGCTCTGAGAAATTACAAAGCGTTTTTGCAAGAAAAAACAGCAGGCCCACATTTGCTTATGTTAAAGGCGAACGTCTCGGATCAAATTCCGTAATTACTAAATGTCGTTTTCACGTTCACTTCACGTGCATGCTTTTTACCAGGTGAGAAAATACGTTATTGTGATCTTTTATTTGTTTTCTTGAACTGAACAGTTTTTTTTACTAAATTTCATTTCATTTCAAAACTTAATTCTTTAAACTGAATTTGGTGTTCTATTGTTATATAAATTATTAATGATAAAGTAGAATAAATGATATAAATTTGAACAGGAAAATTTTTATCGAAGTTTAAAAAAATATGATGGTAGGGAGGTTACTTAAAATATTAAGTACCTTATTAACGCGGTTAATGAAATTGTCTTTAATAATAAATAATAAAAAATAATTAAATATTTGATGGATTTCTTATATGAAAAATAATTTACAACAATTTTTCAGGTGTCTACGCAATAATGAGCTGCGGAAATTTCTTCTCCCTCTTGTCCGTAATAGTTAGCTACATTGCCACCTTGACTTCTCTTGCTTATTATGGTCGCTGGCAACCTCAAATTTTTTAAATAATCTTACGCAAATCTAGAATAACCTCATTAACATACGTAAGTGTAGAAAAATGATTTTTGAAAGCATATTTTTTGAAAATAAATAAATATGATATATATCACATTAAAATTTAATACATATATTGGCTCTATTATGTTCTATAAATATTCTCTAAATTTCAAGTTCCTTCTTATGGAATTGTGATCTAAAAAAATCTTGAAAAAATTTAGCTTCAAATATCTTAGAAATTTATAAATAGGGAAAACTAGTCAGCAAAAGAAATGTGCCAACTCTACCTCTCCATAAAATGTAAAACCGATTAAATATGGTAACATCTGTTACCAGAATTACCTTGAAGCAAGTTTTGCTATGGTGGTTCAATGGAAATGGCTTCCTCAGAATTAAATTATTTACTTCTTACTTTATCTTTTGACGATAAAAGATTGGCTTATAATATATTTTAAGATTTCTACTTCACTAACATAAAACTACTTTTGCATAATTCCATCAGAATACTCGAATCAAATGCGGGCACTTAGTACTTTCAGGTTGAATTTACTCAGAATCCTAAGGTGATGGTGGAATTTTGAGGTCACCATGATGAAAAAAAATTAATGATATTCCAAAAATGGATGATGACAAAAAATGATGATATTTTAATTTAAATATCATTTATGAAACAGTAGAATAAAATTAAATTTTATATATTCATATGTTCTTATTTTTTTTATAAACATAACCACCATTTACAGTGATTGAGAGAAAGTGTAAAAGAAATTTATAAATATAAGTATTATTTACGGAAATAGAGAAGAAAAAGAGAGAATAATAGGGTGATCGCACCAGTAGATGGACAAGACCAATCGATGGATAGTTTTATTGTAATTATTTATCTATCAAACTAATTATTTTTCAAGTAAAATCTTTAATTTTAATTGCAAAGAAGTTTACTACGATAAAATTTGAGATGATACTTATTAACAAGTGTCCTTTTAACATAAAACAAAGTATCTTCAAAAATAGTGGCATCTACTGGATCTTCTCTATGTATAACCTATATAATAATACCAATAGATGAACTAGTTAACTAAACGGAGATATGACAGTTGTCCATCTACTGGTAATACGCGACTTTCGCATTATTTTTGCAAATTTTCAATTTAACCCTTTCAGGGGCACATTAAAACTGGAAATTTTACCCAATTGGTCTTATGGTATTCTTATGTTTTCGGGGTCGCTGATTATGAATCTGAGGTCAAAATTGAAAAATTCAAGATGGCAGCGTCAATATGGCGTCGAATTTTTCAAGTTATCCAACCGTTTCGGAACTTTTGAGATACCCTGTATACTCTAAATCACGAAAAAGAAGAAGCTTGATATCATATTATTTTCGTTATCATTTCTTAAATTTTAAAAACTGATTTTTATGGCTTTACTTTATCAATTTTTTTCATTTACGGCTCTACAATTCATTTTATTATGTTTTCGAATTTTTTATCTGTAAACTAGTAAATTAATGAATACTATTTCTGAATATTAAAATTATTAGGAAACGCCATTAAAGCCACTTATTTAGATAGTATTTTACTAAAAATATAGCATCCCGCATGTCACTAGCTATTTAAAACTATAATTACAACCTCCCTTGAAATGGTAAAGATGATAAAGTGGCACTCCAATGCCATTTAACGAAGCAAATAAGCCTAACGAGAAGACACTTCGTCAACTCCGCTTGATCATTAACAACTGGAAGCCTTTAGTAGTACAAAAGCTGTAGAATTCTAGCAATAGTATCGTGACAATAATATCATCAAGGAATTCTCAAGTATTGTTGAGAACCATTTTTACCTCGAGTATGTAGATTCCGAGTAATCGATAATTAAAAATTAAAAAAATTTAACTATCAATTAGAGCTCGTTTCATCTTGAAACTCCGAAAACTTCGGATTAGCCACGACTCTTATGCGCGGCGTACGCAGCCTTAAATTGAAATGCCCTTTAATTAGGTCAATCTTATAATTTTTAATTGACGATTACTGAAAATCTTTGCATCAGAGGTGAAAGTGGTAATAGGACTTTTAAACTTAGAATATCGCACCTGCTGACGTATAACTTTGGAATACTATGGATATTAATACACAAGTGCCCGTATTCAAAATCATCATTAGTATAAATGTAATTAAATTTTAAATACTAACTAACATGTAATGTAATGTATTAGCGACTAAAAAATTGAGAGAATTGTATTACAATATCAAACTCATAGTTTTCCTTGGAGTAAGGGCAAAAATGTTTATAAATTAATTTAAAAAAAAACTATATAAAATTTAATATATAGCTTCTCAAAAAAGTAAAAAAACTTTTTATTGAAGCTTTGAATTTATAAAAATAAAAAAAGATTTTTTGCAAGCACAAAAATTACCACGTTATCGCAAAAAGTATCAATGCTTCAAAACAATTTTTAAATATCCGTCCTGAGCCTGTTCTTAATCCTCAAAGAATAAGAGTAAATTTTCCTTTAATTTTTTTTCTGCAACTCTTCGTCATCGACAGTGAGCGTATTTCATATAATCGGTCATGAGGAAAGCGGACTGATGATTCCTTTCTTTAAAAAGTGATGGCCAGAAGCAGTGAAGCATTTCAAAACTCAATATGATTAGTTGTTGAATTAGAGAGCTTTCAGAATTAGAATAGAAAATAAAAAAAAAAAAAAAGATTTAAAAGTAATGACGTGCTAATTGACGTGAAATATTACTGACATATAACTTACATATTCCTCAAAATATTTCTTTGAATTAAGTACTAAACCTTACACAAAATAATTAGCTAAAATATTCCTGGAATATTTCCGGAATAATTTTTTGGAGTACTCAAAATTTCAAAAAACCGTCCATTGAAATATTTTTGAAAGATTTACTAAATGCTACAGTAACTATTCTGTGAAATATTTTCTGAATTATAATTGTCTTGTAAGATTCCTTCAGAATTTTTTTGGAAGGCTTAAGAAATATTATATTCCTATCGATATGTGAAATGCTTCTGGAATATAACATAAATGTTTCATAAAATACTGCATGAAATCTTACATGAAGCTTCCGTAAATAATTCAGTGGAATATTCCGTCGTATGATCTTTCGGATAGTTAAAAAAAAATTTTAGTTTAAGAATTATTATTCTTATTTTATTTCTTCACTTCATTGGTAGCAGATTTAGACTTAATATCAAAGGAGAATCACAATCCGAAGTTTTTACTGCTGGTTTATTTGATTAGTATACAACGCTATCGTGCTTATATTTGCGGAAGAAAAGCTGCCATGCACATCCGCTTTTCGTTTTCTTTCGTAGGTGATCATGGCGTTTATTTCACGCTCGACGTCGTCCAATTCTGATCGAGTAAATTTTCCGACGAGGAAGTGTAACAGTAACAAGGTTTTTAAGGATAAGAAAATGATTAATAAAAAATATTCATCTTCATTTAAAAATGAAAAAAGATATATAAATGCTTTAAGTTCCTTAAATTTATTCTTGCAAAACGGCAGTAAGTAATTGTAGAAAATTTGATTCTCTTTTAGTTTATATGCTTTTTACATAGCATCAGAGTTTCCTAAGACTCGCAATCTGACTTAAGTGCAATTTAAAATAAAATTTTACTTTTTTTAAATGATAAAAAATATAGTTTTTCTATCGGATTAATTCGAAGGGATTCATTGGAACTGGTCTTTTTTAGGAGATGTTTTTTGCCCATCAATACCAACAAACTAACAATTGTAGTGTCCACGTGACAACCAATATGCATAATGTTGTCTGTGCAATATTAGAAACAAAAGTAGATGAAAGTATTTAAGTATGGATAAGATAGATGCATCAAGATTGAATCGAGCGTAATAATTTATTGTGCGCACGCCATGTATGACCTTATACTAGAAGGTCAAGCCGATATTTTCAAATTAAAAACAGATTGCTTTTAATAGATAAGATTATCGCAATTAGTCAGAAATGTTAAATTGTTTTTGAGGCAAAAAATAGAGAACAATAATAAAAGAAGTCTAATATAAATATAAAATAACGTCAGAAATTAAATAAGTAAAATCTGCGATCTAACCATTTACTGTCGTGTTCGAAGCAAGTATTTTTAAAAAGCGTAATTCACTTGCTGGTTTTTATACAGAATTAATAAACCCAATAAAGCATGCGAAGCCTTGGTCTTAGCCCTGCACGGTCGGCTGTTGGAGTTCTGTTAGCATGCAAGAGTCACAAAGAAATTGTTGACGGCATCGCGGCCATTAAAGTGAAAGTGCCCCCCCCCCCACAAGTCGCGTAATACTAATTGAAGGATTTGAAAGCAGTACTCTTCCATGCTTCTAAGTATTTCTTACCAGAACCAAAAGAGAAATGAAAATTAAAGCAGAATGAAACAATTTTTGGATTAGAAGTTGGTCATTTTATGTTTTATTTAATTTTAAAACTTCCAGTTTTCTACTTAATTAATTTTCTTTATTTTTTTTTTAAATTAAGTTGTTTTTTAAGTTTTTAGTGCGTACATATCTGTATCAAGCACTGTAACAGACTTACAGATATACAGATAAATAAAAAAAATAGTGAAATAATAATAATTTTTACGTTCTATTCTTTTTTCCATACTTTATGATTTTTTACCTTTCTAAAGCTAAAAATTAATTAATTGTGCTTTATCTTATTCAAAACTAAAACCATTAAAAATAAATTAACTTTACAGTATTATTTACTATAATAATTTAACCTGAAGAATTAGAGGGTTCTTGATTATTTAAATAGCATTTTATTGTAAGATATTAAGTTCATATTTGATTTACATTGTTACATTAATAAATAAATATTATTTAGAAAAAGTAAAATATTAGTAACAGTAAATTTACACGAGTATAAATCATCATAAATGTTAAACGATTAAGAAATTGATGAGTATTGAGTTGATATTGAAATTTGTGGTAATTGAATAGAAATTAACTTATAACTAATTGAAAAATGATATGTGTGTTATTATTGTAATAACAGTCCTATTAAATAATGTGTTTTAATTATTTTATAAACTCAAATTGCGAAACAATCTAGAGATCATTAAAAAATATTAACAATTTTTAAAATAATGAATTGGAAGATTATGTATTGGTTTGTAGAGCTACTATTTTATTTACTAATAAAGTTGATCTTCTCTTTATATTTAAATATAAATGTAGATAATTTTTATTAGATAAACATTAGTTAATAATAATTACTATTAGTAATATGATTTTCTCATAATAAATTTATTACAACTTTGTAATATAATAACTTGAATAAGGAACAGTGCATTTGAATATAAAATGATAATATACACTGACAGAAAAAAAGGAGTAAAAATTACTATTTTGTATCGTTATTTCAGATATGAGAACAAAAGTAAGGATATTTACTATTTTGAATAGTAAACGTTAAAATGGACATGTGTAGATA
>UCOL01003547.1:0-18429 GCA_900474335.1 Ormyrus nitidulus | reverse complement strand
CGCTTTTCTAAACAGTATAGTAATTTTTACTGAAACTTTTTCTCCGTGTATTTTAATGCAAAAGTGCGATGCAGGTTCAATAGTTTTTTTGACAACTGCGTGAAGTTTAAAAAAAAAATGTTTAAATCGTTTCCAGCTAACTGTGCGTTAACTTAGAGAAAAGGGAAAGATTGAATATAGTTAAAAGTCGCTTCCTTGACGGTATTGTTCTGCTTAACTAGAAGTTGTTGTATAAAAGGTGACCTAATTACTGCTGAAAGTTTGATTCTAAGGATGAACGTAATTACTATTAGTTATTTCGAAAATGAATGTCTAATAATTAACGCAATGACTATAATGTAGATGCAGAACTTTATTAACTGAAGGAGCTTTCACTTACTTACTTTGTTTTATTACACTTCGATTATTTATTTTACTCTTCATTTTCATTCCATTCAAGACAAACTCGAATTTATATTGAATTAAAATTGGCGAATAAATTGTTTTGTTGTTCGTAAAAGATTGGAGTTACAGTAGTATTATGGTGAATTAGTCAGACCAACGGATCTTCTTAAAAATTGATTATAGAAGCAATTTAAATCGTGCATGTGTATAGAATTGTAATATTTTAACGAGTATATATCGTATAAAAAAATATTTATGAAAATTGAATAAGATAGGTTCTAAACCAAATTGAACGTGCTTTTACAAGGTGCCAATAAATCATTTATGTAAGGTGCGAAGTATTTTTTTTTTTATTGCCACTATAAAATATTGATTTATGTATCTGTATTTCGATTAGAGATGATAGAACCTATAAAAACCAAACTTCAAATTTACTGCAAAACTGTTCTTTTATAAAAGTGTGAAATTTAAAAAATGTAAATATGTATTTATTTAACTTTTTCCGATAAAGATACCGAAAATATCGTTTGAAGTAAGTATTTAAAAAGTTATTATTGATGGAAAGTGATTGAAACGATTATTAAAATTTATTCAATTAACATTAATTCAAATAATCTATCTCTCCAGAGGCCGTATCAACTTCAAAAAGAGAAAGTAATCTGCTTCTTACATCGTCCTCATTAAATAAAAAAAACTACGAAATATTCCTCGAACACCCTCTCAACCCCCCAAAGAAGCTTTAATCCCAAAATTCAATTTCGCTCCGCATAATTCCGACACCCTGCACTTCCTTCAAATCCTCGCCGCACAGTTTAATCGCGCATCGCGCGCTAATTTTCACTTCCCGCGCGCCCCGCTAATCGGCTCCGACTCGCTCTTTTTTGCGCGGAAATCCGGGCACGTCCATTCTTATCCGGCTAAACTTTTTCGCCCCCCCTCCCCGCGCTGCATAAAAAGCTCGTATACACTGTATAAGCGCGGCGATGAAATTAAGCCATCTGGACGACATCGTAGGGGCGTGTTCGGGTGGAGAGCCGCTCGGGGAGAGCAACTGGTTGATTTATTATCTGGACGCGGCGCGCGGGACTCCCTCTCTCTCTCTCTCGCCCTCTCCTCGGTTAGCAACAGTTATGCGGATCTTGTTTTCGCCCGCTTTTTGTCCCTCTCCTGATTTCATTGCCCGGCGACCGTTATGAAATTTTTATTTCCCTCACCCGACGACCTCTTTCTTTTTTAGGTTTTCTTCCGGGAAGAATTTTTAGATGGGTTCTTATGAAGTCGCTGGTAAATCTTTATTTTAATCAGCATTATGTGGAAATAAAAACTTTAAAATGTTCGAGGGCATTGGAAAAAGAATGACTCTTTATTATTATAATAATCTAATCCATGTTAGAGGGTCAATTACTGTACTACGAACTCTTACAAACTAAAATTAATTAACGATAGATGATGGCATAAAAATACAAGAAAGTTTGAATGTGTATAATTTTACTTTATGCCAACGAAATTACAATTTTTAATTAAACACAATTTATTACATAAATAGAAAATTTACGCCACATTCATTTTTACTTATTAATACGTTATACATTTTTTAAACGAAATTAAGAATAATCTGGGCGCACACGATTACATTTCCATTCGATAATCGTAAAATAAAACGAAACTCCATCCTCGCGCTTTATAAATTCGATTTTCATAAATTCACGTTTCACGACTCTCTTTCCTCTCGATTCATATTTAATCGCGTCCCTTCCAGCGCGAGACTCTCCAACGTTTAAAAAAAAAAGAAAAACGCGGTCGAATCGCATTAGAATACACGCGCGCGTTGCGAAATTTTCTTCCCATTAGCAGCAAACCGTACAGCACATTCTCTCGTCTCTCTCTCTCTCTCTCTCCGATCGAATTAAACGGCCGCGGGCCCGTCCGTCGCATTCGGCCAAATTGCTTTATTCAAATGGCCGGTTTTCTATGCTCGTAAACTCTCGCTCGCTTATCGACTTAACGGCTCTTAACGCTGTGCCGCCCCGCGTTGCTCCCCCGCGGCGCTGTACGTCCCCCCGCATATATACGCCCGTATCGCGCGCCGTTTCGTTTCGAGCTTTTTGCGAGAGAGGGAGCAGCTCTCTCTCTCTCTCTCTCTCTCTCTCGCTTAACAGATTTCGGCGTAATGTGCAGACGAGTTTGCGGGGCCGAGGATGCTAATGCAATATCTTTTATGCGTCTTTAATTGATGCGCCCCCCCGCTTCTGTTGGCTCAATCTCTGACGTCGCCACGGAGCTGCGAAGATTTATGGGTTTTAAGCTACTTTTCGCGTTTGGATTATTTATTCGTTATCTTATGGAAGATGACATTCTAAAAAGGAAGTCGAACGTTATGCGGGCTTTAGTAGTGAAATTAAATTAATAAGACAACAGGGAGGCGTGAAAACGTGTTAATTATTTGTAATATCTTTACGACTGTGTTGTTATATATTTATTATTTATCGGATATTTCTTCACTATTTAAGCACATTATTTTTGTTTTAATTACGCTTTAAACTTAATTAGAATTATTAAAGAAAATAATTGTTACCTTCTTAGGATAAAAAATTTTAATAAACTGCTAGTATAATTTACAGAAAATATCTCCACTTTTTGAACAGGGGTTTATCCTTGAGAGTTACGGGGCCTCGAGCTTTCAGTCAGAAGGGTTCACTTTTGAGAAATTGACTCCTTCGGGCGAAAATTTCTTTCGCCAGATGGCGCCACATATCTGCAAAAAAGCTCATATCCGGAGCGACATTTACCAAGTAGCTATGAGAAATGAAAATGAAGTTTGTGTCGCTTTTGGTAAAAGTATAAAAATAAACAAATTTTAATTTACAAACAAATATCTCACAAATTTTTTTAATTAACTACTCACATTAAATCACATTCGATGCCTTTGCAAAATTTGTAGTGAAAAGCATTATGTATTTTAAAGTACTGTACACACAATTACTAGAATCTATTGTAGTGCCCCACTGTTGAAGAACGTCATTTTTGATATTTTGAGAAAAGCTGTGACTTTTACTAGAAAATACACAGACGAACTCTTACTTACTGACATTAACTGTAAAAATTAAATAAAACTTTTTCCCTCAGCAGGACGGTATAGGAATACGATGCACCTGAAACCATATACGAATGCGCATGTAATACGTCAAGGGATCGATTCGAATCATACGTTATAGGTCGGTCGCGTCAGCTATCATCAATCATTCGCAAGTGACTGCTCCGCGATTACGTTTAATGCTCTCGATCCCCTTCAATCCAAAGAAGTCGTTTTATAAGCAATCTTTCTCTTTATACTCCGAAATCTGATTTCTTTCCTACCCTAATTTACCTTTCTAATTCGACTTCTTTTTCATTTCCTCCTCTTTATCTTGCCTCTGCTCCTTTTGTGTCTGTGTCTATTTTAGTCATGGAATTTTGGTTTCTTTTCCGTTGAATAAAATGTAAGTTAATAATGTTAAATAAAATATACACTGCTGCATCTCTAAAAATAACAAAGCATATCTTTTTTTAAGTGGTCGATTATGCGATTTTATGAAAACAAGACAGACTGTTGAAAATATTTTAATAAAAGATCCGCATTACGTTGCAAGATTAATTTTTTTACCATCATATTAGGTAAAGTATTGCAGCGTAAAGCAACGTCGCGCTTATAATCCGCAAAAGTATTTCTAAAAGCCTCTTCGTTTAATCCTATCATCGAAATTTTACTTGCGAACACTGCTGCACTCATTATAATCCCTCTCTCAATTTTTTCCAGATCTTTTTATCATTCGTTCCTCTTCCCTCATTTCCCTGTTATCCCAATCCTTTTTGCAAGTATATTTCTTGTTCAAAGGGCATTACACATTTTTGAGCTCTCGTTTAAATATTCAAACTAATACTGCAGCTTTATGAAATCTTTGGGCGATATTAGCAGTCTTGTCATAAAAATAAATATGAAATTTAATTTTATATTGAGACGGAGACACCGTTTTTCGACTTGCTAATAATAAACTTTAATTAATTTTTACCTCTTATTAATATAATTTTCTGTTAAATAATTTTCAAAATAAATACGATTTAGAGGGATAATTAAATACGCATTTAATAATCAACCGAAACCTTCCGGCAAAAAAGACAATGCAACGCCCGAAATATTACTTCACAATTTCAAAAAACGCCAAGTCGAAAAATAAAAAAAAAGGGGGGGAATAAGAGATAAAGGAGAAGGGGGATTCAATCATTTAGCCCTTGAACTCTCGCGGCTCCATTCGCCAGTGGATAAAGAGCCAAAACCCGGCGGCTATTGAGCGTCCGGAGTGTGTATAGGACGGAAGAGAGAGAGAGAGAGAGAGGGGCGGCAAAGCTCAGGGTAAACAGTAAATTCATTTCGATCGCGCTTCGACGCTCCGCAGACGAGTCTGCTGCGCGGCGTCGTCGAGAACTTCGTAATTGCGAAGATTCGCCGCCGAAAAATTTCACCGAACTTTGGCATATTATTATGAAATTCTCCAGAGGAGCCGCGTGGTTTTGACAAGTTCGTAACGAGGTTACTTATTATGCTTCTTCGGATTTTTGGGTCGTCGTCTTTATTCGTGCTTAAAATTTGATTGAATTGAATAACGAGGTTCGGTAAGGGAATTGCATAATATTCCATAATAAAAATAAGGACATATTTTCGAATATCGACGTAACACCGTAAGAAAGGAGAGTCACTTCGACGAATAAATAATAAATTTAAAAAAAAATATATATCGAACCTCGAAAAATTCAATTCCGATAAGTAATTATACGGAAAAGAGATCCGGAGCCTGCGCGTCTTCGGCCGAAGGTCGCGATTAATTTCAGCCGCGTCTTGAATCGCGCGGGACGCCACCCACTTCCTGTTCGCTTTTCTTCGGCGACTCGTCCCAGGGACGAGGTCTCGTTGATGCGCCGCGGCGTCCTTTGCCACTCCTCTTTCATTTCCGTTTTTCAGCCCGAGCTGCTCTCTTTCCCCGTCTCGGCGAAGGACTGCGCAGTTTTTTTTCGGTTTTTTTTTTTACCATTGTTTTTAGAATGCGATTACGCCTCCTGATATATGTGGGATTTTTTTATGGTTATTTTGGGAATGCTTTTGGCTTAATTTGCACGATGAGATAATTTCGCGATTCTTTCTTGATGATGTGACTTAAATTAGAATAGTTCTAATTAGAATAACACATTTGCTCAAGTAAGTTGAATTAATAAAATTCAATAAAAAAAAATGTACGATCAGACATCCTATTTTTAGAGACATCTTTCCCTTATCGCTTGTTTGCATCATATCGTTCTTAAAATACGCTCGCTCGCCTGTTTGATTTATTATATTTATTTACTCTTCGCGAACGGCACGCAAATCCTCGGAGGCACAACCGCCAGCGAAAGCAATCACATTCAGCGCATTCTCCCTGATTCACTTCGCCCACTATATGTATATATATATATATATTTGCACGGCGACGACGAAGAATCGAGTCGCGAAAAATTCGCAGGCGAAAAAGTACAGGCGATATATTCGATTTTGACGGTTCTCGGAAAATCAGGCGAAGCATAAAAAAAAGCATAAAGTGGATGCGGGAGAGGGGGGAAAAAGAGCGGAGTACAAGGGAGGAAGGACGAGCGGGGTTGACCCAATTGGCGAGTCGCTCAGCCGCGAGCGGCTCTGCACCTCGCGAAACGTACAAACGGTGCACACTGGGATATTCCGCGATGGGTAAAATTTCATATTTACGAAATTCCGGGAAGCCGGCATGCAGTTTGTCGATTGTGTACGTGAATTTTTAATCGCGGTCGGCAACATTTTCTATTCAAAGATGGGTTGAATTTTTTTTTTTTTTAAATTGTAGAACAAAATTTAACTGACAAAGAAGCAAGTGGGGTCTCCAGGTATTTATATTAAAATACTTTTTAGAAATTGGAAAAATGAGGTAACTGAAAAAATTGGGTTAAATTAAAATTTTCTGTTCTGATTTACTGAATGCATAAAGAATTATCGAGGCACAATCATTGTGCCATTATTAAATCTCTTTTACGATCTAAGAAAAATTTGTTTAATCTAATGAAATAAATTAATTTTGAAATCACAGCCATCATAGTTCTCCTTACCGATTTATTCGGCGAATATGGAAGAACCGATAAACGCGACGTGCGACGGCAAAACTCGACTTGGGCTGAAAAGAAAAACCGAATCAATAAACCGTCGCTGCTTCGCTCCTTATTTTATTTTTCTCTTGCCTCGCGTTTATATGCAGGCATTCTTTTCCCTTTTATTTTCGATTTTATCCTCTCAAATCCTTTTGCACTTTTTTCGACGATCCCGGCAACTCTGTGTTTCTGTAACAGTTTACATGTTTGATGTACACATTCTTAAGGCGTGCTTACAAATGTTTAAATTTAATAACTGCTATATTGGAGCGTTAAATTAATGTAAAGAATTGTTTCTTTAATTTTTTTGGCTTTCCAAAGTTAATAATTAAAATCATAATTTAGAATTCACTTATTATCAGCACTGGATAAGATGATAGCATTATTTATTAATGTATACAAATTGACATTAATTGAATACAAACTGAGGGCAAATTATAGTGAGATGATGTGTAAGTTCGTTTTAATTTAATAGTTTCAGATTATATCTGAAGATTTTATAAGGATTTACATTATATTTTGGGGGAGAACGTAGTTGCCTTGAATTGTAGAGCCATCTAGTGAACATTTCCGGAACTCTGTATGGGAAAATAATTCGATTCCTGAATGGTAATTTCGCAAAACTCTTATAAAGTAAAACAGAATACTTTTTAATTAATGTTTATTATTTGCAAAACAGAAAATCTAATATTTTTGGAAACTAACAATTATTAAATCTGATGTTATCAATTTATAAAATTGTTCACTTAAGCTCTTATTAGTTTCAAATGTTAAGTTACTATTTGTACTATAATAAGAAAGTAAATCATGCACTTTACATTTGTTACAAAATGTTTGGTTTGTCAACAAACGGATTACATTAAAATGTAATTCTAAATTTTTTAGTTATCTTAATATTTAGAACAATTAGTCATTTGTATACCTAAGAGTGATTACAATATGAACAATAAACAATTTATTTTAAACTTTTTTAAATTTTCCCCTTGTACTATTTTTAATAATCTGCAATTTCCTGCACTTTCATATTTAATAGTTTAAAAATGGTAAAACTCTTCTTAGCTTTTAAATTTTTTGATGATACTTAACATTTTTAACTTTAAGCGAATAATAACATTAATAGACATTATGACTTAAATGAAGCTAATTAATAATCGAACAACATGTTTAAAACACACTCCCACCTTGTCATTATTGATTTCGATAATAAGGCCAAAAACGTTACAGTATATATATCCAAATACTCAAATCGGCAATGCAAGTCAGGCCACTCTCCGCACAACATAATCCCCCAAGTTATATACTAATTCATAAACGAAACTCGCTACAGCGGAAAACTCGTCCAATATACGTCCAACGTTAATATATACACACGCGGATATACAGAGCAGCGAGAGAGAGATAGAGAGCCCAAGTCGCCCCTCGTCTGCGAGTTTATGAGGCTCGGGCTGCAGGCCGCCAGTCACGTGCCGAGCTCCTCAAAGGATATTAAACTGCTGGCTCTCCCCCTCGAAGCTCGCCAAGGTGAGAATTACATTGTCCTCCGGCGCAGAAGCACAATCAAGATCCGCGGCGATGATTTTAGCGTTCGCTTTCGTGGGAGTTTTTTTTCGTAGAGTCCTGGGTGCGGGTGACAATGACGACGACGTCCGCTGGGGTTTCGGTGTTGAGGTCATCGGTCTGTTCGGGTTCTTGACATTTCGCTCAAGCGAACAATGCATTATTGTTTGCTGGACTGGTTTTACCGGGGATTATTATGCGGTCGGTCGTCGGTTTCGTGGACAATTTTGATTTTTTTTTTTTTTTAATTACTTGTATTGTTGTTGTGAATTGTCAGACTAATTATATGAGGATAATACATCAGGGCTGAATTAATAATTTACTGATCTTGACAAATTATAAAATGTTGTTATTGATATTGAAATTTACGTTGTTGTATATTGGTTATTTGAAGTTATTAATATTATATTGAGGCAGTTGTTCAATTTCACTTACATCACGATTTCTAATAATTTCTTAATTAAGAACATGTGCTTCCAATTTGACATTACAATTAATTAATGAAAACTAAACTAATAATCGAATCTAATATATTTGTGAAAAAATTTAGTTGGCGTAAAATGCAATAAAATAATTTTACGTAAAGACTTGTTGATTATAGCCGATTAAAAACAAAATAATATTGTACTTGTTACTTTTAAGCGACTTGAAAAATAATCATTTGTTATAAAAACCATAATTAACTAACCACAAACCAAAACTTGTAATTCATACGAATAAATATAGTTTTTTATCCATGATGAGAACAATGATCTCTTTTTCAGTCCGGGTATTAGAATATATTTGCATAACTGAGAGCCAATATATCGGGACTACCAAAGTATATAGACTCACTGTATAAATGTATCTTTGGAGATTGACGGCAGAATGAAAGTAGCCTGCGGGATGGACTGAATATTCTCGAACAAAAATCCCAAAGGGAGATATATCGTACAATCAAGCGGTACTCAACTAGTGGTTTGGCATTTACCTAAATAATCATTATAGAATATTGCACAGATTATTTCCTTCATTAGCGGATTTTGAATAAGCTTTCGGTTATTCACTTTTGTAAATAAGCACTTTTTGTTAATGAGGTATCCATACTTAACATAAATCGTTTTTAAGCTTTAAACTATTATTGAATTTTTGTTTTTATAAACAGATGACAAAATAGTAATTAGGCTGATACAAACTGCATACTTCATTGAATTTCATAAATATTTTTATTCTTCTGATTCGTTAATTTTTGGCGTAAGTTTTTATTATTGCGTTTAAAAAATTATATTCATATTTCACAAAAAATCAACACATTTTGAATAGTCATATGTAAAGTTTTGTAAAGCAAACAAATATGCATTGTAAAAAATAAGTTTTTATTTAGATTTAAGTTAGATGGTCTATTCTGATGGATATTCTCGATTTTACATGAATGTTTTAATGTTTTATATGTGGACCAAATAAGATTAATAATAATTAAGCAGAAATGAAAGTTGAAAGTAGTGAATATTTTAAATTTATGAATTTTGTAACTTTGTCGAACTAAACCAGAAGTTGAAAATATTCGTTGAACGCATGACTGACAAACTGTAATGCAAATGTTTGAAATAAATTATGTGACACACTTTCCTTCGTTGAAAAGAAAAACGACTACTTCGAAGAAAGAAAATTCTAATGCTTGAAAAATTTCGTAACTAAAATATTTTAAAACTAATTCGATATTCTATTTGCACATTTCTCCAGATATATAATATAAAATCATGCCGATATAAAATCAATTTTGGCGCGGGTCTTACAGACGAATATACAAAAAAAATCCGATCATGAGACAAACTAATCTCGCATTCAGTCGCGCCTCCAGACTCGCACGAGCGGACTTTACAAGCCCAGCTCTGATCATTTCAAAGAAAGAAAGCAGACGAAAATGCATTATTTCCTGACTTTTTCAGCGCAGGAAAAAAAAAAGAAGAGGGCGCCGCCGCTTATTACATAAAGTAAGAAAGAAAAAAGGAGGCCGCGGAGAGAGAAAAGCGCGAGGGAGAAGCCGTCGCGGCCGGCTTTTCTTCTCCCGCCGCCGAGTTTATATATATATAAATGAGTTTGCGCGAATTTGGGATTCCGGGCGCGGCGCGCGCGAACGGCTGCTCTCTCTCGGACTGCATCGATCAGTTTCCAATCGCGGCGGTCGTGCGTGAATCTCCCTGCAGGCGCCGCCGCCGCCGCCGCGGGAAATCGCGCTCCGGGCCTTCTTTCGCTGCCATGTTTATGTATGGCGGGAGCGGGGATTCGTTCCGTTAATAATGCGAATGAAAACTTTCGGGAGGCGACGCGAGGAATAAGCAAGGCAAGCTTAAGGAGCTTTAATATTAGTAATTTGCTTTGGACGCGAAGTAGAGGGTCGAGAGGTTCATACTTATATAGAAATATACTCTTTTTGAGTCAATAGTCAAGATTTTTTCAGTTTTAAATGTTCATGTTGTATGCTTAGTTGTATTTTTTTTTAATTTATTTTAATTTATTTAACTTATCAATTCTAAACTGATAATGACTTTCTCGTCAATTTAGTTGTATAAAATTTTTAGGAAAAAAAACGCACAACATACGAAGTAAATAATGTACTCGAAAAAACTTTGAATATTTACGTATAACTAAAGGCCCGAGAAATTATTCAAACGAAGCGCACAAAACAGTCTTCAATTTTTGCGCGAATTAAGGAGAACGAAATAAAAAAAATGAAAAAACATTGCAAGTCTCGGGATAAATTCAGCGGCCGCATGAATAATGCGATTACGAGCATGAGTTATATACGAAGAGTGTATAAGTTTCTCTCATTATGCTCGCGCGACTCCTTTGTATATTTGCAAGATGGCATACGGCCTCGGAAATACCGGCGTCGAATGCCTGCGAAACTTGAACATTCACACACAATTATTTCCCTTTACCGGATTGTATTAAATCCTAATTTACCGAGAGAGAGACGCGCGGAGAGATGGAAAAAAAATTGAATTATGATGTTTTGCTGAAGCCTTAGCTCGCTGCCGTGGTTCTGTCATTAAAATTTGCTCCTCGTTATGGAGTATACGCTTATTGTTTTGCTAGTCTTATAATCACGGTTATGGAATTTCTCATAAAGAAATTTTCTACTTTTTTAATTCAATTTCAATTTACCTCGATTGCGCAGTGAGAGAAATATTTTAACGATTTTTCGTCGTTTAAGATTCCACGTTTGCTCGGATAATTATAGCTTTATTCCTTTGCTGCAAAAAATTCTTTATTAGCTTTTAAAAATAATAATAGGCTGTAATCAAATTAAATTGTGTCTAAAATACTTCCTACATCAGATTAGTTTTTTAATTTATTTATTGAAAATAATGACGAAAAAAGATAGAGAATATACATATTTTTTAACATAATAATTAATTGAGCGAAGCAACTGATTTTTTTTTAGATATTTTTAACTCGCATCAAGAAGTTTTAAAAGCGTGCAATAAAAATAGTAGGATAAGGTCAGTCCGACTGAAAAATCCGCGTTTCAAGCACACCATTACCAAGGTCAGAACAAGTCGAGGTCAAAACGCAAAATCGATCAAAGGCACATAGCCCGCGAAAACGGGATAAACGTGAAAGAGAAGCGTACACACGTCGACATAATATTCTCGCGCTTCTTTTACTTTACTGTGGAAATACTGTGGAAATACTGTGGTTTAATCCTGTTTAATTAACGTAAAGCGACTTTCATAAATTTTATTAAATCAATCAGATCGAAAGATTTCTTATTTTTTGTTGATTATTTTCGGTTTATTTATTCCTTCAATCGTTTTATTTGTATTTCAGCGAGTCTCTACATTTTAAATCTAAAAATTGTTTTATCAACTACCGCAAGGGGTTTATAAGTACAAATACTCCTTTCAAAGCAAGAACAACAGACAGATATATCCACTTTGAAAAAATCAAGCATCACGCGTTCATCCCCAGCAGCCCATCTCCTCCTCGAAAATCCTTCCAGCGGAGTAGACGCCACATTCCCGCGAAACCGAAAAAGCGGCCGCACACCACAGTTTCGAGGCCCTCGGGTGCAGGCAGGCAGGCCGGCCGGCGTCGACCTTCTAACAAATCAGTGGCGCACTCTCGGCTGCAAGCTCGGCGCTCGTCGCACCTCGCCGGGGGGCGAAGGTCGGCCTCCCCCCGCGCGGTGCTCTTTGGCGCGCAAGCTCGGAAACCTCCCACGTGCGCGCGCAACGGGGTGGGTGGAGCTTGCGCCCGCGGCCAATACATACGCCGTCGCCGCTCGGCGGCGGGGGAGGGAGGGAGGCTTTTGCAGCCGGAGGCCGGAGAGGCAGCTTAGGCCAGCAGAGTACCGCGGGCCGAGCGATCGCGCGCCGAGCGCCCGACGACGAGGACGCGCCGCCTGCGTGTGCGGGTTCCGCGCCACCGCCAGCCACCGCCGAGGACAGAGAGGCTGAGGGCTCTTGGCTAACTAGGTATATATATAGAGAGAGAGAGCGGCAAACCGGAAGTGGCACGCGCGCCGAGGGATCGCGGGAGTATACCGCGCTTCCGCCATCGCTGCTGGCCGACGAGCCGCCGTCGTCCGGTGGACCCCCCCCGATTTTTTATTTGCGTTCGAGAGCTTTTTTTGGGTTCGGTGCTTGGACGTTTTGCACGATTTACGTTGCACGGTGCAGCTTATGCTAGAGGTTGTTCGGAGTGCAGGAGGTGGGGTGATGAAAATTTTGCAGCTTTTTCGCAAATGGCCAGCTGGACAATTCTTCGGCCGGTGCTCTTTAGGCATGACGATTTCAGTGAAGTACAAGTTATTATGATCAACTTTGAGGAATTTATTTTTAAATAAATTTTAAAATTAAATTTTAAATTAATATTGTTATTTCTTCAATGGTGCATGCATGTAAATCAATCGTAATGAAATTAAAAGTTACTTAAATTCCTATGAAATTTCGACGACCTTCTATTTAAAGTAGCAGTAAGCTTGAAATATGAAATGAAAAAGATAAATTACTTTTTGCTAAAATTAATTTGCATATATATTTACTGGAACTTGATTCATTTAATTTATTTTCATTACTCCAATTTATTATAATAAAGCTATGTTTAAAACTGCTTGCTAGAAAGTATGTTAAATTTTACGTTGGACACACTGATATTTAATAATATGCAATTAAACTTGAACAGTTTACGCCATTCGTTAAAACGGCTCTATTTTTAAAAAAACTACTACCGTAAAAATATTAAAATCCGACTGCATGAACTAAAAAAAAAAAATATCCAAATTTTCTTTTACTTCATTTTTTAAATATCAGATAACTTTAATAAGTCATGCTTGTTAAGTGGAATTCCCATTTATCACCATACAATTTTATTAAATACAACAGTCACTCACGCATTGATTCACATTATTATCTTTCCTACGTTTTGCCTACATTTTTTTTTTCTTCTGATTCATCGATCGGGCATCGCGCCTTCAAAAAATCCCACGATGCTCTCACCCAGGAACCATTCTTCGCTTACGTAACCGGCCAATTCCCTTGTTTACCAAGCCAACATAACCCTTCGATCCCACCTCCGTGCATTTCGCGAAAAATCCTACATTATCCGTCCTTGCGAAATAATCCCGCGCAGCTCCGAATTCCCTCGCGTGTCGTGTGTCTAAAATCGCGTGCCAACGGTCGACGCTCCTCCATCGGCACATATAAATCGGCCGCGGCGGCGGCTGCGGCTCGCCGCGTAAACACTTCCACCGGCCCTCCGCGAGAAAAGAAAGGAGATCGCTGGCGGCGCGGCGCCGATTTCGTCCACCTTCTCTCGCCGACTCGGCGTTCGCCCGGCGAAGGTCGCGCATCGGCATCGACGTCGCGGCCATCGGGACCTTAGATCGCGTCGCGCCGGCATCGCACGCGCACTTCTCTCTCTCTCTCGCGCCTCCCCTCGTCACTCTCTCCTCCGTTGGAAACCTGCGAGCTTCGGGAGCTTTGGACTCTGCTGGGAAAAGCTCCCCCGTTCCGGAGGCTCGCACGTTTCTGCGATTCGCGTATCGGTGGATATATATATTCGCTCACTCGTTCCACCCCTCCCCGTGGATTTGCAGATCAAATGTAAGTGTCGCGCGTGAAAAAGAGTCGCATGAAGTGTGCGCGTGGAGCGGAAACAGCAGGAGCAGCAGCAGCAGTTGTGCGTCGGGCAATCGTCATCGAAGGATAGAAGTAAGACACACGAGAAATCGAAGAAAACATGTTGGAGCTGAGGAGGTCTCTCATTGCCGGCTTGCTCTTTTGCGTCTTCGTGCTGCTGAGTTTTGGTGAGTTTGAAAATTTAATGCACCTGCTATTTAATTGCGTCCTCTGTGTTTTCCTAAATTATATAGATTAATTAACGTAAGTCGAACGATGGGTTTATTGCGCTGGAAATTAGCTGTTCCTTACCAAAATTTTGTTGAAAAGACACAGGATTACCTGCTTGAAGACCGTTAAAATCACTACAAATATGAAAGTTTTTAGTATTAAAAAGGTCACATATCGTTTTTATTAAAATTAAATGTTTTCAAATTAATTTTATGGTCTAAAGATTGAACAAAATACATAATACGTATTAAATTATAATACACTTGAATGACTATAATACAAATCAGGAGTTTTAGAAGACGTAAAGCATCCGAGTATAACCGTTACCGAAAATCTGCATTATTCATAAGAACATATTTTATGTTGTTTGAAATATGTTAATTTAAGGTTACCTAGAAGAGATATTTATAGCAAATGTTATGCCTGCGAAAATACTTTGTCTCCTGTTTCATCCTTTTTAAACAAAACAAATACCTTTTTCCTAAAGTATTCAAATTATAAATTTTAATCTTTAATTGTTTTACAAGTCGTTAGACGAAAACAAAAAGTAATGTTTTACATTTTTTATGGGTACAATTGTACGTATTAATAGGGATCTTTTGATTAGCTTTAAAATTTTGATGGTCTCATTATATCCATATAAACGGTATAAATATTTTTAACGAGCTTCAATTTTTAAGATAATTAAAATTTAAGGCGCATGTGCTTTAAAAAGTGAAAGTACTCGCTAAACCGAATTACTTTCTCTAGACGCAGCCGTGATCGAAAACACGAAAGTAAAACTGAAATTTTTTAAGAAAGTCGTACTCGTGGCGTTTGAAATAATAACACGGTGCCCCGCATGCAACAAACTATTAATATGGAAATGAAAATAGCGCATATACTTAATACAGTTATTTATAAGAGGGTAAAAATTTGAAACTGCCTTTGTACGTTTTGAATAGAAAGTCGACGTAAGGCTACAAATGTTTACCAATTTTTTATATCTTTTTTATGAATGAATCTCTCCGTACTGCGGAAACGAATTCTTTCGATTAAATAAGTTGGTCGACGAGTCCATTTTCCGCGAACGTTTAATCTAATAAAAGCCATTTAATTTTGATTCCAAAAAAAGACCTTCGTTTTCCGTTAAATATAAAGCTCACTTTTATTTCAGAAAAATGCAGAATTACATTTATATAAATAAAGTGAAAACCTTCGGTTCAAACTTTCGGTTTAACTAATTGCTTTGAGAGTTCAAACATTCATACGATGGTTGCACGTCAATTCCAAAACGTCAAAATAAAATCGATGCCCAAATTTTTTTTTCCATATATTATTATACAATACAGACTTTCCGAATCACGACAGGCGATTTAATTTAATACGAAATAATATCAATAAACATTCTAATTTAATAACTTCCAATTCTAAAATCAAAACTTGAAAATGTAAGTGGGCCATAATTCTTCTAGAACTATAAAAAATCGTAAAAACCCATCAGCAGCTATTCTCTACCTACATCCTCACTCCTGCTCGTCAAAAGCGTGAACATCACCGAAAACAAAAACAACCGGCCTCGCTTTATTCTCGAAAGGAAGCTGCCCAAGAATTACGCAACCAAAGGCCATGGCGTATCGCACACGAGGCGTCCGTACACCCATTCCCATCACGCACACGCACTCACACGGAGTTAGGGTCAGGAGGCGCTGATCGCACCATACATAATTGCATAACGGACAGGCAGAGTGCGCGTGTTCGCGCCGAGATAGTCCGCGGCGAGCGAGCCGTGGCCTGCTTTTGTGCCCCGGGGGGACTTTCACTCGCATAGCCGAGCACTTGCCGGCTCAATTCGACGGACGTGGCCGGCCCCGCGCTTTGCTCCGCGAGCGGCCCTGTAGACGTTTCCTCCTCTCTGGATGCCCGCGGATGAGCCTCGGCGAAAATAATATATATTATTCGACCCTTTCGCCGAGGAAAATATTGCGTTTTAAAAGCCCGGCGCTCTTCGTCGGAACGGAGATTCGCGCGACGGTCAATAGACTCGAGCGTCCGGTGGCACACCGCGACGCGCGCGCGACCGGAGAGCAAACGGCGAGAGGATCGGCTTCAATTAAGATTCTTCCGTAATCGGAGGGTTTCTCAACTTCCTCCCGTGCGACTTTTCGCTCTCCGGTGTGCAAGGATGCATTCCCGCGCCGTTAGCGACACACACACGCGTCAAACGGGTTACAGCGACGACGGGGGAATACTCTTTTACTTTCGCGTCCTTCGAAATCACGCTTCCAAAACGGATTCTCGTGCGATTTTTAAAGCGTCCGCTTTCTCTATGCGGGCTCTTGCGTTTTTAATTACAGAACTGATTTATGTTGCTTAACGTTTTAGGTGCTTTTTGTGATGAAAATGGTTACGCGTGTATAAAAGTTATTAGTAAAAGTATTAGATAAAAATATTATACCGTTGAAATAATAAGTCTTAAAAACCGGTTTTATAACGTCCTTGATAGGTCAAAATTAAGATTACCTTTTAAAATCAAACGTGTAAATTTGAGGTTTATTCGAAGGTTAAAGTAATAATTATCCTTGAATGTAGTTGTAAAAGGCAAGTTTTTAAAAACTATATTTTATTTAAGTTTGTACAATGCGTAATGTAATTAACCAAAACTACTATTTAATATATAGTATATAACATCCTTCTTAACACAGAAGGGTATAAGTCACAAACGCATTATATATCGGAGATTCCTGATCGATGGAAAGCGAAATCTGAGATATCTATCAAATTTGGTCTCACTGCCACTCCATTACGCCTCGAGGCTTAACACCGAACATATCGAGGACAAACCCGCAATTGGGGTCAATAATACGTGAATTTCCGCGCGTTTGATGTATTAGTTGCTGAGCTGAATCGACATTTATTTTTCAGATCAGTGCTAGTTTTATTTATCTTTTAATTCTTCAACTTACCATTAATACTTTCACTGAACGATAAATTTCAGATATATTAATGGCATATGGGTTTGATATTGTACGCAGCCCCTGGTTGGTGGCTTTACCGCTAGGGGGAATTTTCATGGAGAAAAATTGTTAATAAAATTTACTTAAAGTTATGCAGTAAAAAATACTGACTATTACTTAAATAAAATTTGCTAGAATGAGGAAATTCTATAAAAGTAATTGATGCATAAATTTTATTTATTTAATATTCTACATTTAATAGCCCGTTAATTTTCTTATTTAAATGTTGCTACTGGCCATGCAATACTAAATTTTAAAATGACGTACTGTTTGCATGTCAGTTCCAACCCATAACCGTTACATCTCTTCAAAATTTAGCAATTATGCATATTTTTTGCTTTTCTTCATTGGTTTTGCATACCTTGCAAATATACTTATTTGCAAAGTATGCAATAAGTAAAATCATATTAGATTTTCTTATCTAATACACATTCCGTAGATAAGATTTTCAAAAAGAGAGACTGAATTTGTGCTGGAAAATTGATAAATCTGCAACGGGAGCTTGCTCCCGCAAGCGAACTAGTCGAACGCATCTAGTTCATAGGGCCATAGCTAGGTGGCTACTGGTTACAGGTTACGCGCTGCATCCGCAAGCAAAGTAGCCGCCCGAAGCGCATAAAAGTCGAGTTTTTTTGTGAGCGAATTTGTGACAGGCCTCACTCATTGCAACTCGGCTTGTCAGGTGGATAAAGTAACAAAATGTTAAATGTTTATATCCCACGTCAAAATATTGTAAAGTTTTTATATAAATGTTATAAAATTCTTTTTATAAAAAATTGGTCTTACAAAATTTTTATAAAGATTTATAAAAATATAAAATCTGTATTTATACAATTGAAATTAATAAAATTTAAATCAATACTTAAATAATTAACATTTTTCTTGCTTAAATATTTTATTTGATGCAATTGTTTGTTCTTCTCAACTACTTGTCGACTAAGACTTGTCATATGATGTTCTGGAAACTCATATCG
>UCOL01003546.1:0-18432 GCA_900474335.1 Ormyrus nitidulus | reverse complement strand
TCGGCAGCGGTTTCACCCTAAGCGCCGGAGCACGGGATTTCCGCGGAGCGAGCTCGGGCGACGAGCGCTACGGGGAAAAAGTCGCTCGGCACATTTAAGTTGAAAAACGTATAAAACTTGATTTTTTTAAATCTATGAATTATATTATATCTCGCGCGTGCAGTAATTATTATCATTTAATTAATTTAATTATAATTAGGCTTTATTTCATTAAATTTTTTAATTATAAAAAAGTTTTAATTTCGTCAATTTTTTTTAAATTTGACAAACAATTCTTTAAAAACCTTTATTTAACATTTGCAGCCATGTATAATTTATTGGCCGATGACAGCGACGAAACGATTTTCGATGAAGATGTTCGAACTGACGTGGAAGTAGCGTTTATTATCAACGAAGAAAATGGTCCATCGTCTAATCATCAACGTGAACTCCTTCGCACGAGCAGTAGCGAGCAAGCACAAACAAGTTGCAGCGAATCCGACGATGAGCCTAAGCAAGAAGAAACCAAACATCGTCGATTTGGATGTCGATACCGATGTCAATAATAATGTCGAGGAGAGTGAGGACAGCGATAGCGACGCACAGTCGATCTCGTCGATCATAGAGGAGGAGGAGGAAATTGAGACGATTAGCGGAGCGAGAGAAATAGTTTGTTCCTTATTAATGAATTTCCGTGAAACTGGAAAGCGTTGTTAGAGCTATTTGTATTGAAATATTTTACTTTTAATACTAAGAAGTCTTATAGTATATAAACTATATATTTATAAATCGATTTCCCACCGAGTAAAATGATCCAAAAACATAAGTTCTATGAAACTATAGAATAATGAGTCAAGCTTTAAGTTTGTGACGGGACAGCTACGTGAGCCTGTGCCTTGTTTGGCAGTTCAGTTGCTTTTTGACTCTTATACGAGCAAAAGCTTAATATACCGCTTTACTTCAATAAAGATATTTTAACTAAAATACTAAATCTTATTAATTATCACCCATATTTCCAATAATTTGCAGTCCACCTCCTGCTGCTGCCTCTACTAGCAACGAGAGTCCCGAGGAAGCCGATGCTAGGCAGAGGCAGCGACGAAATTTTCTGTTGTCATTTTACGGAAGAAGAGCTTCGGAGAATGAGAGAAGTTTTCACCTCATAGAAGATCGCCATCGTTTAGTCTATCTCAGCTTTCATGAGCGCGATGTCTTCGAGAAGTCTCTCGAAAAGTTTCGAGAACTACCGGTAAATCAAAGAACAAAAATTGTTAAAGACTCAAAGTTATGTTTTAATTGCTTAAAACAATCACGGAAAGATCGACGTGTCGAAAGGAAATTGTCGCATATGTGACAAAATCATAAGAACCTATTACATTTTAATAAAATTGAGAAAGCGAATGAAAAGGACTCGAGAAAGTCCGAATGACTATATGAACCCCCGACCATATCAGTGTTTGTTTATCGTCTCAAATTACCTCCATGTGTTTTGACTTAATGACTAGTGCTCTAGTAAAAGTAATCGATTTTTCTTCAGATAACATGCAAGACATTATTAGATACATGTTCAACCACTAATTTTATAACTAAAAAATTAATAAATCAATTAAAATTATCTAAAACACGATGTTCCTTAACAATTGGAACAATGAACGAGTTAATAACTACATCCGAGTATTATGCTAAATTAACAATCCCATCTATGCATTCGGATTTTAAAAAGTTCACTTACTTTTACAAGTGACTAGGCGACAAGGATCATGGAGAGTGCCAAGGCCAAGATACACATATGTCAACGTAAGTAAAATATAATATCAGAATAATAAATTTTAAGCGACAACCAATTTCAATTTATTCCAAAAATAATTAATCTGAATAATTCCAATTTACGTACTGGACCATCTTGAGACAGGAAAGAGCTCTTAATAGATTAAGATTCGAAATACTTAAGAAGGAAGAGATATTGGAAAATATAAAATACCAAAGAACTTAAAGGAAAAAAGATTCTGCAACTTTAAGCCAATGAATTGCAACGAATGGAGAATGAGAAGAGTATGGAGAAGGTGCTTAAGATTCTTGAACAGTGAAAATATTAGAAACGGATTTTGCGAAGAGGAAGAAAATGTTTTTTTTTTTTAAATTCAGCAAATTAATCAACAAATAAACTGATTTGAATGTGAAATACAATTGCTTTTTCTTCTTCTGGACCTCAAGTAAAAGTTTTCATTAATAAATGGTTGTACGTACGTACGAAAGGTAGTTTAATAATTATAATTCTATATATTATGAATTTTTATAATTCATAACACTTACATTTTTTATTGTACCTAGAATCACAGATTTAGTTCCGTGTGAAACCGTTCCAAGAGGATCTTTACAAATTCCAAAAAATTTCAAATTAGCTGATTGTCATGAATTATAAAAATTCATAAATTGCATTATCTTAAACAATCACTAGTTAAATTATTTTAAAATAGTTATTATAACTCTAGTTTACAGATTGGAAAATAAAAAGACAAGCAAGAGCACACAACAAGTTAAGAAGAGAAATTCTAAAAAACGAAGGACGAGATATTGGAGGATATAAGGTTCCCGACAGTTTAAAGGAAAGGAGATTTTGTAACTTCGTACCGATAAATTTTAATACATGGAAGATGATAAGAACATGGAGGAGATGTATGAGGTATTTAAACAATGAACATAATAGGAATGGATTATGTGAACAAGAAGAAAACATCTTTAATTTGAAGGAATTATTTTTTTACGAAGGGTATCAAGTTTTTAGTCATGGAATAAGGATAATGTTAAAATTAGTACATGACAAAATCAAAATAATGATAGGAAATATAATTATCTATGAATTTGACCTGTATGAATAATAAATTGTTAAATAAAAAAAAGGAAAATATAAAATAATGTTCATTTTTTTATTCTTTAAAAAAAAAACCTATAAATAATCCCTTATATAAAATTATAAATGTTTTCCTTTAAAAATTTATAAAAGATACAATACAATAAATATTTAACTTAAAATATATATATTTAAATATATATTCATAATATTGATCCAAACTTTCAAAAACCATCGATATTGACATATTGATAGGAGCAGATTTTACGTTATCTATGTTTTGTAATGGTCAAATAATTTTATCCCACGGTGGAGAATTAGTATTGCAAAAAACTAAACTTGGTTGGATTTTAGGCGGTAGCATAAACACATTTAAAAATTCAAAATCCTCTCAATGCATAACAACAAATGTGCAATTTGACTTGGAACGATTTTGGACATTAGAAGAAGTAAATGTTTCAAAACCAAACTGGTCAAACGAAGATTTATATTGCGAAGAGCATTTTAAAAAATATGTAAAAAGAAATTCAGAAGGGCGATATATTCTTGCATTACTTTTTAGACAAAACGCTAAAAGTTTAGGTGAATTGCGTCAAATTGTTCTCAAAACACTAATGTTTCTTGATAAAAGATTTAAGAAAAATATTGATTTTAAAAATAAATACACTGGTGATATAGTTATTTGAAATTAAATCATATGTCTCGCATTCTAATTCTCTTGTGTTTTTCAAATAAGTCTTAAATAAAATCAAATTGTATAAAGAAATCTCTTTAAATAAAATCATCAATCTTTTTATCAAGAAACTTCTTTTACGAGATTAATTTTTCGTAAAAGGCACCGAGCACAAATTGGTGCACCAACCTTTCCACAATTAAAACAACTGGGACCTTGCTTTTCACTTTCACTTCTGCTCGTCTGCTTCTGCAGGTCTCTTTTGTAGTAGTTGCCTTTCGATACTAGTGCCACTGCTGATTCTTGATGATCTTCATCTTCTTTCCATCTCAATCCTTCTATTATCAGTCTGGTAGTGAGACTATCTAAAGTCTTCTTTTCCTCGTCTACAGAATCCCACGCACTTTGAAAATGATTGAACTTTTTCGGCAGTGTCGTTAAAATGCGTGCGATCAGCATTTTCTCTCCAATATCACTACCGAGGGCTTTCATTTTTACTGACAGCTGCTCTAGTTTTGACAAGTTGTGTGCTACACTTGCAGATTCTTTCCACTTAAAATCTTAAAAAGTGCTGCTGTGCAACTAAAAAGCAAATCTAGTGGCTTCTTTTCTACTGCGGAACGACTAATTTTCTTGCGGCTTTATCAGTCTTCAGAAACTTCTTGCGTTTAGCTTCATCAGTACTGGCATCACCTGGATGAACGAGAGTGCCCGGAGCCAATTTTCTTTACCATGCAGCTTTTCAATTTTTACACTCGCCAATTCCATTTTCTGCTTTGTTTGTTTTGCAGCACTTTTATTTTGTTCGTTTTGCACAGCACGTTATCACTTCGCGTTTCTATTATACACTTCGTGGCCCTGGGCCCATAACCTTTTGGGGTTATTTGTAAAATAACTCGTGGATAATGTATAAGTAGAATATATGTATTATAAATGGAAAAATTCGAGTACAAGTTAGACTGTCCAGATCCGCACACTGGCAGCGTTTCCTCACTTCTGAGCTGAGAGGTCCTGGGAGTACGGGCATTTATATTTTTAAGACAACAGGCATTGGCTTGTATCCCTACTGTCCGTATTGCGCATATGGAACGATTATGGGAAAGTTCTGGGAAGGTTTTTCCAAAGACAGAGACGCGCTTTTTACACTTTAATGTTGGACCCTTTTTTTCTATTGCTTTAGGACGGTCCAACTCATATAACTCACAGCTAAAGTATAATAGTAAAACAATAAATCACTAGATGTAGAGTTTTCTTGAATTATTATATTTATGTTAAAAATTATGATGAAAACTAAGTTTTTTTATATACGCATTTAAACTTCTTATCAGCTTAATAAATTTATACTAGCTCATTTAGCGTTACTATAATAAAAAAGGAACTCATGACTTTATGTTTCGATAAAGTTTTATGGATGACCACTATTCCATTTTACGGAGACTTGTAAAAGTTTATCAGCCTTCCCGAACCAATAAATTCAATGAAAATAATATTTTCACATGCCGATTATCTTATGCTGAACGAGAATTTGAACCTTGTATTATTCTATGCAGCGTTTACTACAGGTTTTATCACAATCAACTTATGAGCACGTCGTTGCTTACATTATAACTATCTGATTGATTTATACGAATATTTACCTAGATTTTTTCATAATTAAATATTTAATCCATCGGATCTTTGAATCAGCAAAGCTAGTCATTCTAAATCATCCTTCAAAAGTGCAAAACTCTTCGCCTAGTCGTACTCCACTGTTCTCCACGCAGCATCGCTTTTTTTCAGTGTGCAGCAACGAAAAAGCTACGGAAAAGTCCCGGAAACGTAGTGTAATCATTCGAACGCAGCGTTGCAGCGGAAACAAGCAGAAGGCAGCCGCTCGCGAGACTGACACGAAATGGATCTTATCTTTTTCCTAAATATTTACGCCCGGCGAAAGGGAAGCGGGGGGCGGGCAATAAATCACGGACGCGTATAAACCTTCCTTTCCGTATAGGTTCGCGAGAGACTTTATTTATCGCGCGCGCGGCGCGCGGCGCCAAGGAGTTGCTTCCAGATTTTCTGCTCCTGCATCCTACCCGCCGCTCGAAATAGATCCACTTTTACGCTTGTTTCGCGATCACTGCCGCGTTATTGAATGCGGGTGGCACTTCGGGGTCGCGCTGTGACTTGTGGCCGGCTGCCTCGCTTTCGGACGGACTTCTGCAACTTTCTGTCAAAATTTTGGATTGAAAATAGAGCAATAATATTTTTTTTTTGTTTGAACGTATTAATTCGATATATTTTAACTTGACGCTGCACTTTCGTTTTCTCGGATCATCAATAAAATTTTATTATTCTTTTGAATGATTTTAGAGATAATTATATACTTTTAGAAAGTAATTTTTCATTATGCTTTTCTTGAACCATCTAAAACGTTTGCAATAATTATTTCAGTACAGTCAACTCATTGAACTCACTTGCTTGTACGAAATTTAAACACAGATCTCAGAAACACACGAAACCTTTTCGCCCGAACGAATGAAAATCGTTTGATGCCCCTCGTTATCTCGTTTATCGTCTCTCCCGAGCGACATAAAACAATTCCCATTTCTGGCCAGTGCAGTGTGTTCCCGAGATTTTCGTACAAGCAATTACGCGCCGGCAACAAAAAGCCCGAAACGAAGCCTCGAGCCCCCGTAAAACTCGCACTCGAGCCGCTCTCGTTCGAAAACAATTACTCGCAGCGGTCATTGCACGCGACTGCAGTGCCCAAATACCGGCGAGTTTAAAACGACGACGGAACTGCCTGCAGCCGCATCAGAATCTTGAGCGCGCATCGAGGCCTAATTACTTTCGCACGCATCTGCCCCGATTAATTATGTTAATTGGCGGCGAGTCGCGTGCAATGCATTCCTCGCCGTTGACTCGCCGCCCGCGTGTTTATGCAGCGGCGGTATTACGACGACGCGAGCTCGAGAGTATTTACTCCCCCGCTAATTTGATGAATTGATAACGACTGGACCCTCTCGACCCCAATTTAGATCCCGCACTGCACGTTAATCGCTGTCCGTTACTTTTTTTTTCGCTTAGCGTTGCCTTTCTGGCTTTTTAGTTTCGAGAGCGAAGGGGAACCCCTCCACCCTCCGTGGATGAGAACGGCTGGCTCTCGCGGTTTCGGTGGATGGGTATGTGTGTGTGTGAAAAAAATTGATTAGGAAGATAAACTTGCGGAAAGTTGGAGAACCCGGGTCTGATTAATGGCTTATTAATTGTCCGGTGGGGAGGAATGTTTGCTTTCTTTTAGGCGGTTTAATTAAAAGTTTGATAATCTTTTCTGTTTTGCAAGGAGTTATATTATACTTGCTTTGTGCAATCTATCTCAAAGTATCAAATTAAATGAATTAATTAAATTAGTATAAATAATGTATAAATATGTACTACAATAAATTACGTTTATTAAAAGCTTGGCTTCTACTAAGGGAGAATATTTTTTTTATACGAATTTCCTCTGAGAAAGTTAAGTTTCTGTAAAGCAGTTTATGCGGGGATGACTTATCCTATTTTATTTTATGGGTAAATTTATAAAACTTCGAAACTTGTTACTCCAAGTTTTGTTCCTGCAAACATTTTTTGGAAACTTATCAGTTGAAGCTCGCGGATTTTTACGTCAAATTTTTTTTTCAAATGTTTTTGAACTCTTATAAAAAGTTTTTTCAAGTTTCAAGCTGAAATGTGAAAGGTGCACTCAAAACTTGGTCGCGTTTCATTCTAAAAGAAATTCTTTTTAGCAAATTGAAAATAAAAATACGTTCCTGCATATCTTTTTTATTATGAGATGAATGAGTTTTTTTAAATTTTAAAAATGCTCTACTTTTATTAATTTATATAATTATAATGACCACAATACCGCGACGTTTTTTAATGTTAATTAAAAATTTTTTATGAAAACTGGCTTCAAAATTATATTTGAAATGATATACAAAATTTAACGAGTTCCTGTAGTATTTCGACGTGAATATAATGAATAATGAAATAGTTGATAGAGATTGAAATTATAATTCATTTTCCAGTGGTGCCGTTATAACCTGACGTATACAATATCGTAATAGAAATTTTGATTGAAATTGCTTCATATCCGAGATTTCAACGATAATTTGTGATAAATTAGTTATAGGTATTGAAAATTATAATTTATGTATGTTAACTAGCTGGTTCCAATTAAAAATGTTATTCATCAATAAATACAAATTATTTGATCAAATTAAAACTTTATTGCAAGCATTTTATACAACAAATATATAGTGCTGCACCTTCCAGCAAAAAGCATATTTTCCTTCCAGCGCTGAAAATATTCGTCCAATCAATGCGAAGCTACAACTTTTTACTAAAGTAATATGCAAATATTATTCCAGATAACGGATAACAAAAAAGCCAACGCACCGCAGGCAAAAAGCACAAATCCATTCCCTAGTTACACTAACCGTAAGATACAACTCCAGAATGTTTTCTCCCGCGGATTCCGCAAGCCGCAAAATCAATATAAGAGCGCGCAGCTCGTCCCGAACGATTTCCGCAGATTTATACTCCCCCATAAATTAGCCATCGCAAAAATCGCTATCGCTCCGACTGCGCGAGCACCGCCATCTGGGAGGCAAATAAACACGCAGAACGAGAGAGAGAGAGAGAGAGAAAGAGACGGATTCCATAACTTCGAGCCGGATATATGAGTGCGAGAGCGAGTTTCCATTCGTCACCGGGCGCGGAGGCCCTTTGCTTTTCTTTCCACGGATACGCGTAGCTGTAACTTCGCCCGCTTTATTATTGTACTTACCCCGCGCAAGGAGTAAAAGCAAATTCCGGCTGGATGGCGCTTCCGGTGTTTAGGGAGCCAAACGGCCGCGTCCGAAGTGCTTTCGGTTTTTCCCTTTTGAAGTTTTCTCCGGGTTTTTCGGAAATGTTTCACGTTTAAAATAGATAGTCTTCTTTTTTGAGGTTCGCCTTTTTGGAAGTAAGTTGGTAAGGATCCAATGATAACTTGAAAGTTATTTTACAACGGTTATTTTCAGGTTCCAGAGTCTTGTCTTTAATTTCATTTGACATTTAGACGATAAGTTGCTTTATATTTAAAAACTTTTATACACTAAAGACATAATATTAATGCGAAATTGAAAACTTATCTCCAAAATCAATAAAAAAAAAAAAAAAAAAAAAACGCATAGAACAACCGACCGTTTTTCTAACAAGAACTGCACTTTTCGAAAGTTTGAATAAAGCACAATGCCTCGTCGATCCGTAAATTCCAGGCCGTCAAAGGCGACATTATTCCTGCTCGCCGAGTCACAAACGAGCTCTGTAGAAAATCATGTGGATTTTGAAAAGCGGCCATGGGAGCCGACGATTGTTTTAGAAACGAATCGCGGCGGAACCCGCAGGGTCGGACCTTTATTTGACCTGCAGATAAGTGCTCGCCTTTTTACTACTCCGCTCTTTACGGTCCCGCATAATGGAAACAAATGCAGCTGACGCTTCGGAGATTTCACTCCGTTTATCCAGTGCGTCACCGAACCCTTAGTATTTAGATGACGAAGGTCGGATAATATTTTCTTTTCTATCCTATTAATTTAATGGCTTTCGCTGCTTGGGTAAGCACATTTGATTTATCCTTAGCGTATGTTTAATTTATATTATAATTAGATTTGAATAACTTTAATTATTCTTTAACATGGTGAATAATAAAACGTTATTTCTATAATTGTGATTTTACTATCCAAATCCATCCACCGCAACTTTCTCGAAACCCCTAAAAAATCGGCAGCACCTAGGAATTTTACAAAACCCCCAAAGAAAACCCACGCAAGCCGTCGCAGCGAGCTCCCGCAGCCGGCGAGACGCTCTCTCGTCCCAGAGCCCCAAATCCCCGGCAATAATGGAATAACGAGCGAATAATGGCGCTCGCTCCTCGCGGAAGCTCGCACGCGGGGGAGAGAGAGAGAGAGGCGGCGGCGGCCGAGAGCAGCTGGCGTTTTGTGCAGCGAGGGGGAGAGCACAGCGGCCACGTGGCCCCGTAACCCCCGCCGGAGAGAGAGAAAAAAGGAGTGCGCCCCGCTCTCGGGCCGAGCGCGAGGGAGGAGTGTGCCTGTAGCGACGTGTACCGCGCCGATATGTCGCTCCGGAGCCCCCTAAGTATCGGCCAATTACCGACACCTCGCTCGGGGAATTAGCCGCTTTATGGATGATGCTGCGCGCTCCGGGCTTCCTTGTTGCAGATTTGTAGAACCCCGGTTTTTGATGGCCGTCGATTGATCGTTTGGTTATTCATTTGGTGCTCGATTTAAGTTGTCTTTGGAAGTTCGGAAATTCAAACTTTTTCTTACTTGTTATATTCTTTTTTAACGATTTTTAATATCTTAAATTTTACACTTTCGTCCCATTTTTCTAAACAAGTTTTACGTTTAATTATTACAATTACATTTTAATTAACGATTATACGATCGACATTGGCAGTGCTCTGTATTATAATTGGAATATATGGATTTATCATTTGTTGCCTCTGGGCTCTTGTAACTGTTAGATTATCAGGAGCGAACGAATTTTACGTTCTCATTATTCATTGAAAGCATTTTTTCATTACAAAAATAACAACGTAAAAGTCTCTTCATTCTTCAGCTTTAATAGAACTGGATTATAAAAGTTCACCGGTACCGAAAAATATACACACGCAGTAAAAGCAAATGAATAACCAAATCCAGCTCAGCTTATTGCACTTCCATTGCAACAAAATATTCGAAAAACCTCCTGACCGCCAAAGCACTCGTACCTTCGTACATCCTATCGCCTCCACCCAAACAACAATCCACCAATCAAGCAGAATTCTCCACGTCCACCCAGCCGGGTTCCCGTCAGTCTTCCCTTACATCGGTGTCAAAACCGTCCGCGTCCCGCGTCCATCGGCGAGAGGGGATGTGCATTCTTGCGTGCACTTAGCAGCCATTGAAGCGGGAAGTTATGTTCGCGTTCGCGGCCGCGTTACCTACGCGACGAATGTACGCATTGTAGGACTCTGCGTCAACGTCAGCACGCCGTGTTTTAACGTCATTTCGACCGCCGCGGCGGAGAAATATGCGACTGTTCCTGCCCTGCTGATTACGTTTTTACTCCCGGCGCCGCATATTGTTGTAAAGTCTGATTAAACGAGGCTTTTTCGCCGGGCGACAATAAAGTATTTTGTTTTATGGGGGGGTGGTTGCTTTTCATTTGTTAATTTTCGGTGGGTTCCGGTGTAATGAGTCGAAATGATATTACATTATTTATCGGTGCGAAAACATATACTGAGTATTTCAATTAAAGTGAATATTTTATTGTTGAATATATTAAACTTAACAAATGTGGATGTTAGCTACTTTAATTTCAAAGCGGATGATCCATTTTTCTTGAATACAAATATTTACCCGAGTCTACGTATAAACAGCGAGAATAGACTTTATTTGCTCGGGTGGCGATTGCCAAAATCAGAAAATACTCCGCTGAAAGAGAGTAAGATAGTGTGTGTACTCGATCCTTCTATTAGTTTACTCAATGCACGTGCGCCTAAGTACTGCCGCACATAGTATATACGGAGAAGGACAAAAGTGAGATGTGAGTCGCACAAAGAGAAATCGCTATATATGTCTCGTGAAATCTCTTCTGGCGATCAACTGAGAAAGCCCTCCGGGGAAAATGGCTTTTTTCTCGATTTTCACAGTTTCATCATACGAAATTATATTCGTCCTTTTATAGAAAGAAAAAAAAAATGGCCTCTTCACCACTAAAAACTGTTAAGAGAAGCGCAAAGTGGATTCACTTTCCCATTGTCGAGGAAAGAAAAGAAAAATTTATTCCATTTTCCAAATGATCGACTCGACAATGACAGCAGAGAACGCGTATGTCACCCCAAAGTAGACGCTTTCCTCCCATTACTCGTGAATGGGAAAAAGTCAATTATGCATCTACATTCAGTGTACTTTTGTAAGATCCCTCCCCCCGATTCATTCGACCCGCATATATCGTGCGAACAACCGGCCCTTAAAACCTCCTTGGAAATACTATCCGTTTCCCCTGATTTCGCCGGTTCGCTCGGAACGAGTCAGAAATTCGTCGATTTTTCGTGAATCATCGGACGAGGTAATCTATTCCAATTTAGTTGCTCGGAAGTACAGCTCGTGTGTCACTTAATCTGTTAATATATCTGTTAATAATTCCTGCCTAATGAAGTGCGCGTAACGAAGAAAAATTGCTTTTTAAACGTTGAAATTTCTCGCGGCTCCAAAAATTTTATAACAAAACAAAAGAGAGAGAGTATAATATTATGTATTCATCGTAAAACACAACGGTGCAGTTTCACTGAAATTCAATTTCTGCCCTGCCTTCCATTCCCTTGATATAAAAATATCCAAATAGCAGAGAAAATTCACCGTCGTCTGCTCCCGCTGCAAAGTAAAGAAGAATACACGGTGAACGCCTTTCTCGCAATGCCGTCGTTTACTCCAAATTGACGACGTCGAACGGAGAGAATAAGAAAGGCGAGGCGCGCAAGAAAGGACGAAAGGGAAGACGAGAGAGAGGAAGGAGGAAAAAAGAAAGAAGGGCCGCGCCGCGCGTTCGCACAGTAAAAGGAAGGAAGGGCAGGGAGACGGAACGACGAAGGCGAAAAGAGACTCTGGCAGTAATTTCGCAGCGACATCGGAACGATGTAATAGAGAGTGATAAACGATATCACCGATTCTTACTCGCTAACGGTCGCGTGGGTTATAAAGAGAAAGGAAGGAACGGGAAAATCAAAGGAGAGTGGTAAGACAAAGGCACTGAGGGAACGTAAAGAAAATCCTCCGAGTTACGGCGCTGTTCAAATTTTACAGTTATACCCGCGAGATGTCTTATGGGAAGCTTAGACGCGGGATATCGTTTTCAATTATTTTTTAGTTTAATGTATGCAGTTTACTTTTTTATTTTGTTTTTACTTTTTTTTTATTTTACAAAATGTAATGGGAAATTTAAGTTATTCGAACGTTAGTCAAATAATTTTGAAGCTTAAAACCCACTTGAGAAAGCTTTTACAGAGGAAAGTACTTTGGTAAACATTACTTTACTCTCTTTAGTAACACGGAGGGGTGTAGCTGTAAAATAGCAGGAATTACTAGACTTTGCGCTAAAAGGAGTCTGGCAAAAAGAAACTAATTTTGAGCTTCGAGAAATGCAATAATTTTGTAGTTTTTATAGAGCTTTCATTGTTACGGCGACTCGGAGAATTTTAAAAATTGAGGAAATAAATTTTTTATTCTTTAATCTCAAATTTTCAAGCTACATACATTCGTAATTTAATATTTTCCTACACGTTGAAACTATCATAAAATGTTGATAACGTTGTCGGTTTCACCGAAAAGCAGATTTTAATTGAATTTTAAATTTTCTCGTCAATTTCAGAATTTACACAACGAAGCAGAAAACATGTTTTCAGCCTGTTTTAAAAATATTTTTCCAAATAACTACTACGCCGAAAAGTCGATTCATAATAACAACCTATATCTCTCCTCGCCTCAGCTCTCTCTCTCTCACTCCATACCCATCTCTCACGCAGCACTGAGCGCCCATTGACCGGGGCGAAATTCCCATTTCGCAGTTCGGATTTTTTCTCCTCCCCCCTCCGCCGGAAAGAAACAGAAAACTGTTCGCGCGCCGATTTGACGCATCCTCGCGGAATGCGATCAGCTCAGGAAAACCGAGGAAGGATAACAACGTGTCGCGTTGTTTATACCTCGGCCATGCCTGCAACATAAGAAGTTATTGTTCGAGGCGGCCGACGAAGAGGAGCTGGCTTGGCTGGCACATCAGCGATCGGGAACGCGCATACCGAACCCGATATTCGACGCTAAGCGGCTTGTTATTTTGACGGAGCATTCCGAGCGGACGACGATTCGAAGATCCGAGCCCCAAGCGCGCGGCGCTCGATTCGCGATGCATTCGCGCGCTGGTTTACGAGGGGCGAGAACGCGCCGGTTTTGCGGTAGAGGCGAGCATCGGCAGTGCGAGCGTTGCCGCCGAGATGATATAATTTAGTCACCGGGGAATTCCGAGGCGAATTTTCTTCTTTTGGCAATCGATTTTTTAGGAAGGAAATGGAGCAAAATGAATTTGTGTAAATATTTTAAAATTTACACACCAAAATGAACTGTGCTAAAAGATATAGTACAAAAATGTTTTACAATTTCACGATAAACCAACAGTTTTTGTGAAAAAGAATTTTCTTCTCAAACAATTGAAAATTAAATGTGAAAACTAAATGAAATATCTATCAGTGTAGCAAATTCTGTTAAATTTAATATCAGAATTACAATTATATGATCCATTTTTACATTACAGAAACTTTGCTGAAACTTTAATAATTAAGCTCACTTCGAGCCTGAAATTCATTGACGTTACATTTCTGTGTGCCGAAGTAATTAACACATTCGTTTAACTTTAATTTTGGCATGAATCATAAACGAGGAATGCCCCTGAAATTAACATTATCAAATCCCTCTTACAAATTACTTCCCTCCGCGCGACAACCGAATTATCCAAATTAATAATAAAAGTTGGCGAAATTAATAGAGCAGAGCGCGTAATTTACCTATGCATATTTCCCTCCGCGCAATTAAAGCCTATGATTTAAGAAGAGCGCGGTTATTCGTAAAAGAAAAAAAAAGTGGCGGGAGGGGAGGGGGGAGAAGCCGCCGAGGAATTCGCTTTCGTCCATTCATTAAATTCCTCGCGCGGCGAAAAGAAACAAAATGGAATTTAATAATATTCCCAGGGCCGAGAGACGAGGCGTAGGGATCGTTATTTCTCCCCCGTCAACTCGAAAGTTGACCTCGTCTCTCCGGCGAGCAGCGCGCGCCCACTAATGGAAATAGAAATGCCGCGGAAAAATTAGCGACCGGCGAGAGAGGACTTTTTCAGTTATTACGGAATTTTTCATCTTCGAGCCGCGCTGCAATTTATAATGAGAACTCCTGTTTTATTGTAAATAAACTTTACTAATTTCGGTGCGATATTCTGGGTTCGCCGCGGGTGATTGATGGTGTGGAAATAACTCAAAAACTTATGATAATCTACAGGAATTTCTATTTATAAATAAAATAAGTTTCTAATTAAAGCATCTTATTTTAGGAATATTGCCAAAGTCCAAGAACTTTGTAAAATTTTTGTAATTCTAGTCGTTACTAATGTTTAGTCATTCAAATTAAAAAATTATAACGAGTTCGAATTATTATTTTTCTGTCTGCATTGAACCTTTTAAAAAGTCTATTTTTTACTTAGTTCTCGACTTCAATTCAAATTACAGCAGAGAATTTCCAGAGAAGCAAGTTATAACGTTTTCAGTTGAAGAGGCAGCCTTCACCGCAAACATCACGTTCATTCGAGCTATCTTTTGGTGAGATCAGTCTACTTCTGCAAAAGGAACGCCGAAGGGATACACAAGGAAAAAAATTTACTTTTGGGAATAAAAAAAAACCTCTCTATTGCTCGCTTGTCTCCGCTTGAAGGGTACTCTGATGCCGCCCTTTTACCCTAAGATTGCTAGTTCCTTGTACTGAAAAAATCCTCTATTGCTGGGAGGGTCATTTTCCGCGGAGGAGGGTAGATTGATGGTTGGAGAGCTTGATTTTCCAGATGATTCCTTTACTTCTTACTTCCGTAAGAACCATAATATATAAAGGGTTACCTTCTCCCGGTATTTTAAACGTTAAACGGGGAAAAGCACGAGGAATCGATTACTTATCTACTGCTTTTTCTTGTTTCTAATTCACAAACAGACATTGAGTTTTTAAAAAAAAGAAATTATGAAATTGTTTTTATACAATTATTATTAATATATACAATGACCGACACTCGTCAACCTGTCATGCAGTAATAACGGGGCAGAGCGTATAACGTTGGCTTATCGCTTATTAAATAACTTATTAAATAAGAATAATCTATTTTATAATAACCTGAAAAAAATATTACACTTATTAGCTACATCGATAAGGAAAATATATTTTAACGCGTTAGAAATTCTTCGATATAATTTTGTCAATTTACTTGAACGTCAAAGATAAATTTGTGAACGTTAAAAGCGCAGTTACAGCCGTGTCTCGGATACGTAAAAATCTGTATTTTGCATAGGAAATTACTTTTCCAGTGATAATAACGATTTCTATCGTTATAAAAAAAATCGTCGAGGATCAATCTGTAAAGCAAACCTGCAAAACCTGCTTGGGGTCTATAAGAATTCCACGTTTAAAACTTATAGCAAAAAAACGACAAACACATTCTGCTTACAAATTAGCTGCGGAAAAATACTTTTCCTACCTTCAATTAGCTGCAAAATTTAGAATCAAAGTTAATTACCACCACCGCGATAAAGATACCGAAAGTGCGATCGCATTTAAATGTCCCTTCCACAGAGTTGTAACAAACATTATTGATCGCCTCCTTCGATAACGGGCCAAGTATTTTTTACCCAATTAATCACCCGTATTAATTTTAAACTCCTTCTCACGAGGCTCGGACTCGCGAAAAAAACGCTAAAAATCGCCAAAAGCCCGTCTAATAAGAAAGCATCGCCATAAATCTTGCTTACTCCCTTACAGCCTGCCATTTTTCACCGTAATGAAAACGCACTTCATCTTGCCAATGCTCTCAAAGAAAAGAAGAGAGAGAGAGAGAGAGCCTCGTCGCTGCTTTTGCTCGCGGCCGGCTAATGCCATTTAGGCTCGTCGCGCCGCGCCTCTCGCGATTCCACAAAGAGCAAATCGCGCAGGACCTTGGAAGCTCTTTCTCTCTCTCTCTCTCGCCCATAGAACCAGTTTTCGCGAGGTTCTCCCGGCCGGTACTGAGGTCGTTGCCGGCTGAGGATGGCCGCTTGTTACCTAAATCTCTTTAATTTGGCCAATTTAGCGGGGGGGGGGGAGGACTTTGCGGAGCAAGTGGAAAGGGGGGGAAAAACGCCGGTAAATCCACGGAGAAAATGACGCCTTTATGCAGATTTACGCTGTTTGCCGGAGAGTTTAAATGAAAGTCGTCGGGCCGTTTCGAGAGAGATAAAATCATTGAGTTATTTTTTTTTCTATGGTAAGGCGCGGGGAGCAGGTGTACATAAAATTTAGTTTTTTTTTGTTTAGGAGAGCGGGGAAAGTTTTTTTGCCGATGGCAAGTGTTCGGTGGTTTTTGTTTGTAGGCTGTTTGGTGTAGTTTTAGAAATTGTGAAATTATTCCCTGAGTGTATTCCAATAATGAAATAGAAATTTTTTGAGATGCTCTGCAAACAGTCTAAATCCTTTCCTTATTATAAAAATCCCACGCGAGATTCGTTCGGTTTTAGAGTATTTATCGATCTCGAGCTGAGGATATCGAAAAATCGCTCCAGTTTATCGGAGTCTAAAAAAAAAAAAAAAAAAAAATGGAATAACGAATGTGAATGTTGGCATAAAAATACGTAAAACTTAGGAATACTTCTAAATTGCAAGATCGAAGTAACCTAAATTTTACCGCGGAAAAGTAAATTCTCGAGATTCACCATTAAATCACCAGCTCCAAAATCGAAACAAAATCAAATTATACCCTCCTCAAAAATGTCCCTAAATCAAAGCCTCGCATTTCCAAGCGTCCAATACCCGCGAAGCTTCTCGAACATCCGAAACCGTGTTCAGCCCGGTTTCTCGCGAGCGAACTAGTAGCCTAAATTAAAAAATTCCTCTCTCTCTCTCTCTCGAGGCAGCGCGCGCACACACACCTCGTCCGCAAAACCCATCTCTCGCGCGAGCAGGGCGAAAAAAAGAGCCGACGAGAGAGAAGCCACCGCGGAGAGGAGAAAGTGCGCGAGAGGAGAGAAGCCGAGGGCGGAGAGCCACTGGGAGAGACCGGCAACTCGATCCTTTTTTTCGTGGTCGGGAATAGAGAGGAGCACCGACTGACGCTACCACTTTCTAGCTGTCTCTCTCTCTCTCTCTCTCTCGGCTCCTGTGCGGATGTGTCGCCCTGCGCTTTTCGAAATGCTCGCTCTCGAGGCTTCGCGGCTCTTGCGAGCTTCTGGTCTAGAATAAAGCCGCTACTTGAAGGCTTTTTGAGGAGGGATTTTTAAGAGCGACACGGGGACTCGATTTCGCTTTTGAAGTATTAAGTAAGTTGCTCTTTACTTCGTACGGAATGCGTATTGTGCGTGGTTCGTTTTCGACTCCTTTGTGCTGGAAGTGCGATAAATAATCTGTGAAAGATGTGGCTGTTTCAAGTAATAATGTGCATATAAAGTCACTTAATTTATAGCGGGCATTTGTTGATGCGTTTAGGATATTGTAATTAATTTCCTCGTCTCATTTAAAAATCGTAAATTCTGCTACTGCAAATTAAAATATTTTTAGTATATCTTTTATGAATGACGTCTCTAATTTTAATTCAAGGCTGATAAAGAAAGAAGATTAGACCATTTTTAAAAAAAAACTTTTATACATAATATGAGGACAAAATTCTAGTTGCCTTAATGGCAATTATTTTAACTAATCTGTTTTGTATTAATACTTTTCATTTTGAAATGATTAAAAATTATCTAAATGTACATCAGATCGTTCTTTTGCGCATGACATTTTTATTGTTAAAAAAATTGTACAGTATATTATTGAGAGAAATACTCTATTTCGATTATGCAAATAAATATTTTCTATTAAAAAGAATTTAATAGGAAAGTTTCTCTTTTGCAACTAAACAGGGCTATATCGAAGTAAATCAATTTGCTATACAACTAATACAAATTCTCAAAAACTTTTGTTCTTGCAGAGGTCATTGCAGAATATTGCTAATCCTCTCTTAAAAAAGTGATGACGGAAAGTTGAAGCATGAATAAAACGATTGTGATTGGCTGATTCTCGTGGAAAATGAGACCAGATTGGCTAAAATTTAA
>UCOL01003545.1:0-18432 GCA_900474335.1 Ormyrus nitidulus | reverse complement strand
AATCTTTTTTTTTCTTCTCATATCTCAAGTTACCATACAGAATAGTAATTTTTACTCCTTTTTTTCTCTCAGTGTACATTGGTTACGAAGCGACATAATTTGTTGATCGAAAAGTAGGTTTTTCATGAATATTTGTATTACTTCTCAAAAATTGTTCTCATTGTGATTCAAGTAAGAAAATTGAACAAAGCTGCAACGTCAAAGGAAATTGGTTATTCAAAATTAGAGTTTCGTATTAACGACTACTTTCACATTCACAAAAGAGTGCATTCACTTTGCTCGATGCAAAAAGCCTCCATTTAATGACGAATGTAACGATAAGTAGCTCGCAAAGCGTTATAATAACTTACGTTTTCATATTTCAATATTCGGCTTTGTGCGCTCAAAAATGTCAGTCTCACTTTCGTCCCGTATTAATTTGAGGCTTGGCATTACGTCAATAACGATTGCCGGTCAATTTATTCCAGCGCGCAGCGTGATTTAACAATTCGGTCGGTTATTTTTGACAAATCATCGGAAAAAAGCGAACGTCGACGAGCCTACACTTTCGTTTTTCTCAATGCCCTCGCGGAGCACAATGCAGAAAAGTATTTATTTAGACGCTAGAAATTACGCAACGCTAAACAAACAGAGCATTTGCGTGCCCGGCTATTGTCCGAGTGTGAAACTGTAAATAAAAAAACTCCCACTCTTGGGCAATAAAATATACCGTACTTGGCATTGTATCGGGTACTTTCACTTTAATCGGGGGAGGAGGAGGAGGAGGTTTGAAAACTTACAATATTCTCATTAAATGCGCAAGTCGTCTTTGCAATAAACAAAACTTTAAGCTACATGTAGCTTAAAGTTTTGTTTATCGCAATATGAATTCTTCAAATTTATTTTTTGTAGTTGAAACCTAATTTGTGCAAAATAGAAGAAAACTCCGAATACATTTTAATGGATTTACATTCGCTCACCCATCGCCTAGAAAAATGATAATCTTTGCTACTCACCTGCAACAAAAAAGAAACATAATTAAATAAATAAATATAATATTAATAAAGAAAATAGAATTATTTTCTTGGTTTATCAGTGGAATATGTTTATTTACCGAATATTATCTAAGTACAGTGGTTACTATTTGAAAAACTTCAAAATTAATAAACCTTTCGTTAATCAGAAACATAACGAAGCAGCAGTTATTTACATCGAACAAATTAAATAAAAAGAACATTTCCATTAAAATACATTGTCACTCATGGCGGGGCCGCTATTTAAATTTGCGCGTCGAAAAAAATCTCCTGATTCAAACTGTGAGCGCGACTCCCAGTTAGATTTTGTTAACTATAACGCAAGGAATTAAATTTCATTATTATTTTCTTAGAAACTACTTGAAAGTGGGGAAAATGCCGTAAAACATTCTAAAAGTTCAACTGTCCGACAGTGCTTCAAGTGAAAATTGAGGACATAATTAGACTATCGATAAAAATTTAATCTTTTTCGATAGCTAAAAACCGATCGCTTCCAAGCTTTCAGTCCATTATATCTGCACTAGATTCGATTCCCAGAGGTCCTTTGTAAAACCGACACGACCGTTACCAGGAACATTAGTGCCTCACTTGTGCAAGCCTCCTTTCGGGGCCGAAATTGCGAGTAGATAAATTTAATGGGGATATAGATGAAGTAACCGGCGAAGGTCTTCGCCGTAAAAGTGTCGCGCGAGGCGAGTCATGCGGGCATGGAGGTGTACACAGAACAAACCGCTGCAGGTGGAAAAACGATGGCTCCGAGAACAAGGTGCAAGTTTTAGGAACGAATTAATGTTCGGCCGGCGATATGCATCTCAATTTCGAGTGATGGCTGCGGAGAGCTGCGACGGAAAAATTCTGCTCCGAGGAACGTGGTAATTTATTGAATTTAAGGCGCAACGCAAATACGCCTCGTTGTACTTTATTTTTATTCCCGACAAAGTGCAATAATGAGATGGAATTGCATGAGAAAAGAAATTTTAGTCTCGAATATTAAAGTTTCAGAGAGTTTCAGTAATATATTAATAAATAATAAGCTAATTATAGTTTTACCAATTTTTTTTTCTTTAATTATTTTTTTTTTTAGTGCAATAACAGCATAATGAAACAAAGTTTTCAAAAAAATTGCCCTATTCTTCAACCAGGATGGCTTCCACATTTAATATAAAACTAAACTCCATTTCTCCAAATGAACGCCAACAAAAGAAAGTCAAAGCAAAAAGGTGCTAGAAAGATTTTATTACATCCAGAACGCATAGCGCATAATACATCGGCGAACCTTCCTCTCTCTCTCTCTCTCCCTCCTTCCATCAGTTAAAATACCATCGGCGAGGTGCACACACCGAAACTCGGCTCTGTCGCTTGCGCTTGGCGCTCGTTGTTTTCGCTCTCCTCGAGAAATTAGCATTCGAACTTTTCCTCGGGGCCGATTGGTTTATGCGCCCTGGGACGACTTACGGCCCAGGCCGTACCTCAGTCGGCTCCGGCGAGAGCGTAGGCGGTTTAGCGCGGATATTACTGCCCGCGAGAGAGAGGGCCCAAAGCAGGTTGCCGGTGGAGCAGTTTCGCGGTCAGAGGGAAGGAGGCTGCTGCTTGCACCTCTGCGTTTCTGTCTCTGCTCTGCGGAGGAAAGTTATACGCCAGGAGGTATTTCTGATATTCATGAGACTATTTCTATTCATCTAATTCTGACATTTTTTTTTCGGGGGATTCTGTAAAGTAAGTTGCAGTCGCGAGTGAGAGTCGCTTTCGTTCGGTCTTCCTCCGTGATATAACTTTTGTTGCTAAAGTGATACTAAAAGTATTGAATCCTTGGAAATCTTTTGCAATGTTCGATGGAGAATTTCGTTCAATTTATGCAGTGTATTTGATATTTTAATATTCAATTGGGCTGTAAATTTTCGTTGCAAAAGGATGCACAGAAATGCTCGAAATAAAAATTTCTTTAGAAATCCAGTACGAAATTTGGTTTCTTCATTTGTTTTTTTTTTTAAATACTACTTTTAATAATACTATACAATATTCCACTTTTAGTACCTTCCTCAGTGCTATCGACATAACGTACTCTGTCTATCGTACCTAAAATTTGCATGCAACCTCGCTCAATCCGATGTAAAACATCTTAATATCATTCGCCACGAGGAAGCTACAGCCAATAACCGCGGCAATCCCAGCAGAAACGGCGCCCCCAAAACAGCCGCTAACCGTCGTTAAAAGATCACTCAATTACCTCACCTCCCGGCCGCGTTTTTTCTCAAAGTCCAATTAGAGCGCAGAGCTCCATCGTGCCTCGGTAATTGGGGAGAGGCTCTCTTGCGGGTGCGAGGCACTCTCTCTCTCTCTCGTTGTTTCCTCGTTGCGCGCCGCGGCGCTCATCGATTCCAGGCGCGCGCGCCGAAATATTCGCCGATACGGCTGGCGAGGACTACCGAAACGAGCGGGCGGATAATCAGGCGGTTTGTAATTCGCCGGTGGTCGCCGGCGCCAGATGCATAAGAGTGCACGCGGGGACGACGACGCTGAAATTTTAAGCGGCAGTTTTTGAGAGGTAAAGTCAGGCTTCGATCACGATCGGTTGGAAGGAGTTCTTTTTTTTTTTGGTTTGCTGCCTGTTTTTCGAGGGAAGGCCACGGGTTTCGTAAGGTGGGTTTAAATGGAAATTGAACTTTTGAATCGGGAGTGTAGGTGTAAATTGTAATAATGTACACTGCTTGATAAAGAAATAAAAAAACCACCAGAAAATTGTGTTGATCTATACAACATAATTTAATGTTTCGCGGTCGTAATAAAGAATTGTAACGAATTTTACTCGAAAGAAAGGAAAAAAAAATCAAGTCCGAAAAGTTCCCGACGCCTCGTAATATATTTTCCAAAATTGGATTACCTTAACTTTTCAAGAACACCGTTCAGCTCTCTCTCTCTCTCTCTCACCCGATAAAAGTCTGTAAAAAATCGCGCCGAGAGCGCTAAAGTGTAACGAAAGAAATGAAATTTGACGTTGCCTTATAAATCGCGGCCTGCTGAGCTCTCCGCCACTCTCCCGAGGTTAGCGAATTCTCACAATTAAAACATAAATAATGCGCGGTAGAAAAAGGGCAACTGCACACGGCAGCGGCAGCAGCAGCAGCCCCACGTCCTGAACTACGATGTTTATTGCAAAAATATATATCCCGTCGTTTTTTCGGGCCCGTCAAGCTCGTTTTTAAGCCGGCGAGAACTAAGCATGTCGTTCGGTTTCTTTCTATCGTGGGCCTCTCTCTCTCTCTCTCGTTGTTTACAATATTGCCGCGGGAGCCAGTACGATCTCGATGGCCCGCAGAGAGAAAGAAGGAGTAAAAAAGGGCCGACACATCGGCGCGCGAGCCTTTTTTGCCGGGGCCTCCTGAATTATCGATATTGGCACGTTACAGACGTACTGGCAGCGGCGGCGGCGGCGGCAGCAGCAGCGAAAACGACAAAGACGACGGGGGAGAAAGGCGAGGATGAGGCCGAGGTTATAGGCGACGGGCCAAAGAAATACGGAGAGTAAGAGTAACCCCACGGCCGGACTGAATTATTGCTAAGTGAGCGTGGAACTTTGACCGGGATCCCCGGCAGCTTTTTATTGCATCCGAGTAATTGCGAAATTTATTTACTCGTAAAACGCATATTGAAAAATACTTAAGCAAATGGATTCTGCTCGCTGCTGCTGCTGTTGCTTGCTCGCTGGAGGAAAGGACCGAATTGGCTGTCAGAGTCCTTTGTCAAGCGATATTCCGGAGGTGCCTGACTTTTGCGAGCCCGGAACTTTTTCAGACGCGTTTATTTATAAGCGCGGGAGTCACTGAGAGAGATTTGAGGGCTGAGATTCATGGGGCGCTGCGAGCTCACATTTTTTTTAGCTGGCAAGTGTTAGAATTTTTTTCTTTCAATTTTAGTCGGTAAATTAAAGTTTTCGTTTTTTTTTAACACAATAATCTTACCGCTAACAAGTCCAGCGTTAGAAAAGATTTAAGTACTAAATATTGACATTTTACGATTCACTATCAAATGTTTTGGATCTAAAAAAATTCATTTCTGTTTTTATTCAGCTGTAAACTGAATTTGCTAGTTTCACCTTTCCTAAATTTAATCTTCAGTATAAATTACGTAAAATTATCATTACTTGAAAAATTTCCCTTTTCCAGACACTCCACCTCCATAATTCCAGCTTCCTTACAGCATCGGCAATTTCCACTAAAAACCGACAACATTCTACTTAGCCAAACACACCGACTATAAGATCTATGCACGCGTAGACAGGCCGTAACCAACAGCATCCGGGGCTCCCTCCTCTTTAGCCCGGAGCCTCGCGCGAAATAAAGAAGCCAAATGAAAAGAGCGCGCGCGCGGATCGATCGCGGACTTACCGCCTCATAATAGAAGACTCGGGGCCGTTACTCATCTCTCTCCGCGTCTGCGCGTTTGACTAACCGCGAGACAATGCGCGCCATTGATTTGTCGAGCGTACGGGGTAATCTTCCTGGAAAAACTTTCGTTCGCGATCGATCTCCGCGCGCGGCTCCGAGATTGAGAAAGCGCATTTGAAAAGAGCCGTTTGTTTTTCGAGTTGGTGAATTGGGTTTTGGGACAATCGCCGCACTTACTTCCTGGAATCGATCTTGATCATTACCGCAAGAGATCTGGATGAAAGTCGGCGGTTACGACACGCCATATAAACCCTTTCAATCGTTACGCACTTTACATTGTATACGTCGACGTCGAGGAACTCTTCCCGCGTCATAAAAAAAACTTGTAAAATCAGGTCAGCCGCGCGGCAAACACAGTCGTTCCGGCGTCTAATAATCACCCAGACACGCGAGATTAGATCGCCGCCAGGGGTGTTTCCCCGTCGAGCGAGGCGCGCGCGCGCGCGATGCACTTTTAGCGTCGAATCGAAAAGGCATCGGCCGGAGACGGAGATAAAACCAGAGACGCGGGAGAGGGATGAGAGGGAGAGACGCTGATGGGATTATAATGCGGCGCAGCACGTGCGCCGATCTCCGGCTTGTCAAACCTGTTTCCCGCACCTCGAGAGAGAGAGAGAGAGAGAGAGAGAGACGAGTGCGGGTGCATATTGCCCTACGTCGTTTAATATTCATCGCCCCGAAATAAGAAACGAGCGCTGTACGAAATGGAAGAGGTTTCGAGGGAGCGGGATTTCGAGCAAATGTGCTTGTGATACGGTGTTATTTATAGTCGCTCGGAAATTAGGAAGTACCTTTTTTTAGAGAAAAAAAAGACACCAGTTCCAAGAAAAGACTACAAATAGCTCCATCGGAGTCGATATCATTTAACACCCGAGTAATGCGCATTCCTCGAGTGAAACCGCAACGAAGACGGTCGCATGACGAAACGTCCGCGAGATCGGATCGGCTCCGATGATCGGTATAGATTTGAAGGTTCGCGGTCCATCGATTGGAGGACGGGAGCGATGACAAAGTTACGAAACGGGTCTAATTTCTAGCCCGCCGACGGACTGTTAAAATTCAAGATCGACCCGGTCGGCCGGTCCTGCTCGCACACGTTTATACGATTACATCTTAATCTTTAAAGAGAGAGGCCGAATTATATAAGGCGCGGGAGGGGGACCCCAAGAACAATGAGGCCCCGATTAATCCGAGATAAATGAACATGACAGTAAATATCGTTTTTTCGACTCTCTCGGTGTGTAACCAAATTTTGTTTTGTCCGCGCAGGTTGGCGATGTAGAAAGGCGCGCTGCGGCGCGCGGCTTATACGATGAGAAACCGGGCTTTTTATCGGGCGGAGGCTATATTGGCTTTTTAGCTATCTTAGAAATCTGCCCGGAGATCGACATGGAGACAGTCTCGTGACTCGCTCGAAATTACTTTCCCCGGTTATTAGTGTATTCGCATTATCGAATCTGCGCGGAGGTGATGTCGGGGGCCCGACTGCGGGCAATTATTATTAATTGAGAAATTATGCTTGCAGCACTTCATTTGTAAGGAGCCCGAGTTTATTGTCTTGCGAGATTGGAAAGCCACTTTGATTCCTGGCACTTTTTTATCTTTTATAATTTAAAAAAGTTTCTGCGATTTTTTCCCTCTGACGATAATTTATTGTGTAATAAAATTACGTAAAACCGGAATATTTTAACAAATTAATTAAAAAATCTTATTCGTTTATTTCGAAAATCTATTCTTTCTACATATCTAATACAAAATACGCTTCTAACCCGTCCCCCAATCTCGAGTTCATCCGTTAAATTACACCGTAGTACGCTAAAACTCCAAGACTGCCATGCCACTCCGTCCAGTACGTAAGCAATTTAATCACCTCCAGCTCGACTCGGGAACACTAACGACCGGTGCACATTCCAGCCATCAGGCACCGGGCAAGGAACAACTTGTTCCAGAATTCCATCGGCTCTTCCCGCGGATCTCCTTAACCTATAACTTATCTCGGCAAGCGCCGTTGTGACAAACAAAGGGGATACAAGAAGCCTTGGGTCTAAAAAATGACAGCCGCTCGCGCGGCCGCCTCTCTCGGCCTATACACTCGGACTCTTATTGCTAATGCTGTCGAACGAGATGCTGCTTAGGGCCGCACAAATGGTACCGAAGTCACGAGCGGCCGAGCGGTCACGATCGATTCTTTCCGTATCCGGATCTCTCTCTCTCTCTCTCTTGCTCTGGCAAGCGGTCACGAAAAATCTAAATCGTACGTAATTATATGTGCAAGCCGAGCGGCAATCGCTTTTAGGTACTTATGAATGCTCACTCTCGCTTATCGGCGAACGATTGCGGAGCGCCTCGGCCGCGCGGGGCTGGCATCGCGCGGCTTCGGAGCGGAGTTTTGCGGATTTGTCACGATTACATACCGCTCTGCGCCGGATTGCACATTCCTCAATTTGAGAGAGAATTAAGGCCGCTGTCGTAAGTTTCACGGGCTCGATCTCTCTCTCTCTCTCTCTCTCTCTCTCTCTCTCTCTCTCTCTCTCTCTCTCTCTCTCTCTCTCGATGGAGATTTATTTTTATGTGAAACTGATCGACCTGAATTTACACGTTTTAGGATAAATGGAAACGTGAAACTACTTTTGGATTTTTTTTCAAAGGCGTAATTTGTGCATTCCTGATATGTGCAATTATTCGTTGCTTTTGAATTACTGCCTTAAATTTACTTTAAATTTCTACATTTCTTTGTTTCATTTTTTCGTCGATACATAAAACGACGTAATTCAATGAGAATCTATTTTAAGAATAAATTAAAAAATTTTGTATCAGCCTTATCACCGTCTGAATCCAAGTTCATCCAAATCTATCTTAGCTCTGCGCAAACCTGGAACTTACCGTTTTCGCCGAACCATAAATTTTCTCATAAAGCAGATATCGGAAAAACAAAGAAACCTTCAAATCTTCAATTGTAACGGGCAATCAGCGTGTAAGAAATCCCGCGGAGAGTCGGGGGGTATATGCGCCACTCGAGCGCCGATAAACCTTGCGCTTTGCGTGAGAATCGACAAGTCCGCGCGGCCTCCGCCGAGCCGCGCGCGATTATCGGTAACGGCTCCGAGCTCTCTCGGCAGGCCGGGCAATGACATGCCTTCGTCGAGCCGATCGCAAATTGCAGACTGCTTTCCTCGCGATGGACGAATTGGCTAACAAGGCGGTTCACAAAATCGCGCGTTTAATCGCCGCGCCGGTGGATATGTATATGTGCGCTCGTGGAAAAAAAAAGAGAACGCGAGGAATATGCGCGCTTCCAGTGATTAACGCCGAAATGGGGATTTCGAATCGAGGGTTGGGCTGGAATTGAGGGTTGGACGCAATTGGTAAGTATTGCTTTGATCGGGATGACAACATCTTTTAATTGAATGCTGTTGCCGATGACCTAAGGACAACGCAAATGCATGCATGACCTGAGGGCAATGCAAAATTTTACTAATACTATATCATATCAAAGTTTTTCTCTTTAGCGCGTAACGCGGCTCTTCATCTCAAGATTTCATTTGTTTTAAAGTAAAACAAAATTTAAAAAAATAAATTAATTTTGAGCTATTATAAGGACAGGCGTTATTTCTCCATAGGCAGTCTAGGCCTCAAAAATAAGTCTTTTTATTACTTTGTTAAGAACTGCTTATTCGCGCGACCATCATCATCCAACGCTCCTTTTTCGCTTACCTTCTTGCAAAACCTCCACCTAAGCAAAATTCGGCTTTTCGCCTCCGAAGCAACGAAAAATTACGTAGCCGCGGCTCGGGAAGACAGCGCGGTGTCGAAAGAGCCGTAGACCAACTCGGGGCTCCACCGATGATGGAAGGTTCGTCGGGTAGGTGGAACGACTTGGCACCCGTGCCATTATCGGCTGGACCGAATATCTGGAGCGTATATATACATGCGCGAAAGGAGCGGAGTTGCGTCAGGGCCGCAATTATTATCGCCGGGTAATTTACGAGCTGGACAGCAGTTGGACGGGCTTCCGAGAGCGAGAGTGAAATGTCTTGTAGGAGTGGATGGAAAAGGAGAACGGGGAGATTTTCTTTTTTTTTTTTTTCGCGGGAGTATAATGAGGGAGATCTCTCGGGGCTTCGCTTATATAGGCGAGGATTACGTGAGATCGAGGAAGATAGGGTTATACACTTGACGTTGGATGTGGGGAAGTGGGTGGTTATTATACGTGTTAGAATTATCAGCGAAGTGAGAGTTGCTGGTGTAAGGAGAAGCGCGTGGGTGTCGATGGTTATATGCATTCGCGCGAAAAGCGTTTAACTGTAGAAAAATAGATTAGTATATGATAGTAGATTAAATAATTATCTGTCTCAGAAGCTTATAAATTATTTATTTTATTCGTTTATATTAAGTTTATACCGGCAAAACGCGAGAATTAAACGTCTATTATTTCTTCCCCGACGGTACAATAAAGAGCCTTCATCGAAACATCAGCTCTACCCAGAAGTCTCCTGAAACCCATCACCCACCTCGCCGTAATACCACAATCTCCCGACTACATCCGCCGCCGTGTACTTTCTCCAGGTGCAAGTACCTATACACTCGGCGGATAAAAGCAGCCAGCCAACAAAAAAAAAAAAAAATCCCTCGAACCCATACTCCTCTTCCTTTCCTCCCACTCGCGGGTCTCTCGCACCTACACGCGCGCGCCGCGCGAATCTGGGTAATCTCCGGCGCATCGACACATCAGTCGACCGGGCGAAATGATTCATGCGGCGCCCGTAAATCAACGCTACACGGCGCCGAGCCGCGATTATAAATAATCCCGACGTCTGTCCTCCAGGAGGCGCGCGCGCGCGTCGCATGGAGCTCTCTTCCTTTGTGAGCCTGTGGTGTGCCTTCCTGCAGCTGTCGATCGAGTATAAATACGAGAGAGCGCCAGGAGGCTCGAAAATAGATAAGCGACGGAAGGGGGTTCTCCTTCGCTTCGCGATCGAGTCGGGAGTCTCGAGGGGGGGAGGGAGGGGAGGTTTTCAGCGGACGGCTGATGGAGATCTTTTTTTTTTGGGATGTGGGAGTCGGCTTTATAAATATGGGGGCTTTTTTGGACAACATTGAGTGAGTTGTGGCTGCGTTTGATGGGGAGATGATGATTTGTCGCCGTTGCTGTTGTATTATTTCTGTAAACAAAGCATTCGGCTAAAAAATTATCCTCTCGGCATTGATCATAATTTTATGATTGCTTTGAGGTGGAAAAATAATAACGGATTGACACTTCCGGAAAGATGCACGTCGGCCTTTTTAACACCTCTTAGAAAGTCGACTTTCTTTATTTCTTTTCAATATAGAAAAAAACCTCTTGCGCACGAGCCTTCAATAAACTAAATTTTCAACCATCCGGCCATCATCTCCAAACTAACCTCGCACCTCAGCCTCCCATTAATCCCAATTATCGTTCCAAAAGCTACTCCCACCGAAGCGCTCACCTCCGCTCGCAACTCCTCGTCAAAGCCCCCAAAGCTTGCGCCTGTCATCGGTGCCCGAATCGCCGTCCTTTCGGCGACTCGGATCGCGTGTGTTCCTCCGAGCGACAACACCTTCTCTCTCTCTCTCTCTCCGCGCGTTTACGGTCGCGTGCAGTGCGCGCGCGCGCGAGCACACACCTCTTCCGGGTACGCGTACCTGTACATCAACGCGCTCCCCCGCGCGCTGCTGCCTCGCGGCCGCTGCGGTGCGCGCCACCGGCGTGGCCGGTATGCAAATCCGAGTCGAGAGCGATCTTTTTATGGAGTTTCCCGGGAATCGTACGGTGCCCGGACGATTTCGAGCCGAGAGGAGTCGCGCGCGGGAGAGGAGAGAGAGAGAGCGGTTCGGATGGGAATTCGAGAGATTAGGGAGCTACTTGACGCTCGAGGAAAGTGGTATATGCGGAGTTGTAAAAAAGGAGCGAATCCTTTAGCGAGAGGATTTTCGAATAATAATTGTACGAGCGATCGAAAAAATGTTTTTAACGCAAAGTGGTTCAAAGAGAATTATGTATGTGCCCGATGTAAATAAATTGATATTGAGGAATATCGCTGTAAAAATTTTTCCCCAATCCATTTCTTCCAAGTACGCGCGGTAATATCTTACTCAGGAATATGTACGCTCGGGAGAGTGAATTTCCCGCAAACGATTATTACACATTCGAGCCCAAGTTTATCTCGATCCGCTTCATTTCTCTCCTATGGAAAAATCGCGCCCCGCACTCAGCTCCCCCTTATCTCCGCGCATATCTCGGTGTGAATTATTGCGAAGCACCGAGACGCGGTGAAAGCGAATTTGATCTAATACGCAGATTCACTCTCCCGCGCAGCAACGCAAAGCACCAATATTCTCCGCGGCCCGACGTGTTTTCCCGCGACCTTTTAACGAGCCCCGTCGTCGTCGTCGTCGTCTCGCCCGACCGAAACTCCCCTGCGAAGGGAAGAAAGAACCGCGCGGCGGCGGCCCATTCGTCATCGCCGGTTTTCGTCGAACACCGCGCGCACCACCGGGCAAACATCTTGTAAGGGACACGTGCGTCCCGTCAGACGGAGCGGATGCTCCAGAAAAAAAGGGACCCAATCATTTGAGTCGCGTGCCGAGAGCTCTCCAGACCAAGAGTCTCTCTCTCGCTCGCTTTCGGTTTCTAGCTGCGTGAAGGCAATTTACTTTTTATGCGTGTATGCACTTGTCCGCGCCGCTCGCTACGTGAATACGAAAGCGAGCTTTTTCTTTGTGCTCGACTGGACGCACGTTGACGCGTAAAATTTTAAGCGTTTGGACAACGTTATTACGTCATCATTCGACGACGAAACTTCTGTATTCATAAAGAATTTCTTGGCAATTATCTCTCTAAAGTAGGATAAGTTAAAATTCACTTATTCGAAGTGTATATCCTGCACTTATTCGCCATGTTAAAACTCTTCCACGTGCAATAAATGAATATTCAATTATTATGGTAAGTGACAATCATGTAAGGGCTGAGAAAATTCAAAATTTTCACTTTAAAAAAAAAGTGAATTTTCAAGTGCTTAATTTTAAAAATAATATTTTCACTTATATTTATGCGTGAAAACCGTACTTCCAAAATAAGTGAAAATTTCACTTATTCTACTTAAGAGAGATAGTCAATTTTTTTTTTTTAAACTTGAAGAAGCAAAGGACGTAGATTGTATAATCCATAAAACGGATATTAATTTACCAGCCTCGCCCCTAAGAAATCCGTAGAAATTTAACGCTCTCCGAACGAGCGCCGAATAAAATAGCTCAGAGGCGGCAGCACGAAGCCACTTGCGCTGGTCATGTCGCGAGCCCACGCCGCTCGCGAGCCCCGCTATTTGCTACATCGGCGCGCGCAAATGATTATATTGTTGGCCCGGAAAGCAAGGAATCTCGCGCTCGTTACTTTCTTACACGCGACATAAAGCTACGCCGCTACACGGAGACGAGCGCGCTCGCCGCGTCTCTCTCTCTCTCTCTCTCTCTGTCTCTCTCTCTCTCTCGCTGCCCGAGTCTCGATCACCGCGGATAAGCAGGTAAGTAATGTAGCCGCGGAGCGCGACTCTTTTAGCGGGCCGATGGATTGTTTAAACTATCGCGGCTCGTTGAGGACGGCGAGTCAATTGCGGTGGTGATGGATCGCGCGGGTTGCGAACGTGAAATTAAGAATTGATATTATAATGATATTTATTTTGTTAGTATTCTCTGGTACTTTGTTATTAAATAAAAATGAATCGATATATTTTTAAATTGCAATAGTGAAATTTTTGCGCCTGCAATTTTAAAGTCTAGAAGTGCGCAGAATAGACATTAAAATAGAAAGGTATTGTGCGAAGGAAACTAAATTTAGATATAAAGACTTTCAAATTTCAGATTGGAATCGTGCATATAACGTAAAGAAAGTGTGCAGATGTATTTTTTTGTTATAATAATATTAGATTGAAGCTGATTCTAATGTAAGTATTTAAATTGTATGTTCAGTTTATTATGCAACTTGTACAAGTACAAAAGTACTTACTTGATCTTTAAAAAGATTTTGTAGTTTCTCAAAAATTCATAATTAACATTAAATTCCGATTAATTAAATGACGCGGTTATAATAATTAGCTACAAGACGACTAGAACATTAATTATCAAAGAAATAAGCCAAAAAATAATTTCTCCCCTAATTCAAAAAACTAACAGCCCTCCTTACCACCCGAAGTGCATCAGTTGCATCGACGTCGCTCTCCGATTTACGTCATTAAGCTCGAGCAGCTCATAAGAAGCGCACGGCAGAGGCACCTTGCTCATTAAAAAAAAAAGTATCATATCGCGAGCGCGGGTTCATATAAAAGCCAGGGACCCGCCATTTGTGCGACACGGCGTGCCTCGGCCGAGAAAAAGATTTGTAATTATAATGCCGCAATTAACGGACACGGCCGGGCTTTCGTGATTTCGCGAGATTTAGCCGCTTAGATCGCACGGACGATTACGGCGGATATCGACTTCACATAACCAGACGGGGTATTAGCAAGCCTTCCGGGGGCTTCCAACTTCATCTAAAATGGTAAGTCCCACGGTGTGAGCTTGACCGCCGAGAAGCCGGCAGCGCTGGGAAACAAAGGGAGTTCTATGCCCTAATGATTGCTCTTCTTTTAATGTCAGATTATGTAAGAGCTGGAAATTTCATCTTTTTTTTTCTTTTTTCAATGCAACTTTGTATCGCTGACGTCGATTGTGTAAGGCAGAAGAGTTTAATAAATACTTGGATCGCGGGAGGATCTTGGGTATTTTTATTCGAAAGTTTTGCAAAACTCCAATCGTAAAGTTGTCCTTTTTAAAAATCCTATTTGATTTTAATCTCTGTTTATTGATTGTTATTTATACAGATGATTGAATAAATAAACTTGTATTCAAGTTCGGCAGTTTTTGTAATTCAGTCTGTATGCATTATGTAAATCAGGAGCTGCTAAATAAGGGTGTTTTCTTTTTACAGAACAGTAAAATCCCAGTTATTACAGCAAATTAAGTTTTTATGCAACAAATCCGTCCCTTATATTTATTCTACGAATAACACGTATTAAAAAAATGGCTGTTGCCGTTATCGTCACGCCGTTACTCCAATGGGCCAGTGGGATTATTTCTTTAGAAATCTTGGCCCGAACAGCAGCAGCAACAACAGCAGCAGCAGCATTGGTGGATACCACAGAGGTATTGTGTATTATTTCTTTAGTTTAGATTCTTTCAATTTTTCGCAAAGCAACCGTGACGACCACTTTGCGCGTCTCAAAATATATCAAGTAAATTTAAAATTTTTTTCTTTAATTTTTCAAATTTTCGAAATTAATTTTTCTTTTGTCTTTATCTCGTTCTTGCAATATAAATGCATTCTTGCTTTTATTTTCTTCTTGAAAACCTGTTGTTTTCAAATATAATGCGTCAAATTGTCATATTTACTTTCATTTGAACAGAAACGACTTCTTTTTCCATCTCACATTACGTAATCTGGTGACTGGGAAAAATTTACAAATGCAAATCCGGAAAAAAGGTACTTCGACTTTTTAGTTGTTTATCCGGATCTCGACATTCTGAGTGATTTGATATGTACGAGAAAGTAATTTTTTTCCATCTCGTATTACGTAAATCTGGTGTCTTGGAAAAATTTACAACTTTTTGGATTCCGAATTATGATGTTAATCAGAATTGTAGGTTCACTCACCTGTAAATAGCCGAGTAAAGTTTATTCAAATATCTTTCTTAATTTAAAATTTTTTTAGTAATTATCTACGTTTTTAAGGAATCGTACCGAAGAAACGGAAAGCAAGTAAACTTTAACTAAGAAAACCCATCTTTCACTGTGAATACCAAGTTCATACTAGCGATCGCGTTACCGCAAAGTGTAGAGTTTCGTGCGCTTCAAGACTGCAACATCTTTATTTTATTGTTGCAAATAAGGGAATAATTCCTTGTTTCCCGTAAAATTTTACAACTCTGATGACGGAAAAATTTACAAGTACAAATTTGAAAAAAGGTACTTTTTCGTTATTTATCCTTCTCTCGACATTCTGAGTCGTTTCATATATACGACAAAGCTACTTTTCTTCCATCTCGTAAGTTTCGTAAACAAATTGTCACAAATCTGGTGACGGAAAAATTTACAAGTGCAAATTGCGAAAAAGGTACCTCGACTTTTTCGTTATTTATCCTGATCTCAACATTCTGAGTCGATTAGTATTTACGAGAAATTACCTTTTTTGCGTGCCGAACTGTTGTTATCTTACATAAGCCAATTCGAAACTTATATCTTTAAATGAAATACAAGTTGAAAGTCCAGATATAAGTGCAAATTTATTTTATTTTACATTAATTTTCTTTTATTATCATTTCTACAACAGTAGCATACGCAGTAGTCGCAGCAACAGCAGCAGCAGCAGCAGCAGGAGTAGCAGCAACAATAGCTGCAGTATCAGGTGCTTCAGAAGCTCAGCATACACAACAGCAGTAGCAGTTTTATAAATGGTAGTTATTAGTTTATCTCTTTTATTCTTAACTTTATTTTTAGTAGTGGAATCAGGGCCACTTAAAAAAACCCTTCCCTTCCCTTCTCTTCTTAATTGCCAGGTTTCCGGGGGCTAGCCCCGTCGTACTGGCATTTATTTAACCCAATAACCAAAAATATTTTCTTTTTTTAAGGAAACCATCAAAATGGCGTTATTTGAATTCTCTTAGCAGTGACGCGAAAGCGAACTTGGCCTCGTTCAGAGAATATTTCGATTCCATAAGAATTAATACTGTTTTACGCCTCGAGGTAGTTTACTCGGCTACATCTTATGGAGAGATGGTTTCTTTACTCCGTGGAGTCGAAGACAGTCCGAAATTATGGTCTCTACTGGCAGAGTATGGTTGTCTAGTGCAGGTAAAAGAATGGTCTACTTACGTCGACAGATCCATTGCGGCTCCGCTTCAAATACTTGCTAAAGCGATGAAGGATCATTTATCAAGTGGCATAAGACCTTTTACGAAGGAGCGCATACAACAAATCCATACCGCAGAAACAATTGTCCGCTATTTTATTGCTCCAAAACATTGCCATCGGTACGACTACGGACATGTTAAGGATCTGTTACGCGTAGGAACTATTGAAATGCTCAGGTAAGCCGATATAATATACGTCATTTAAAGTAGTTCCATAAATATACACTAACCTACCAACCAATAACCCAATAACCCAATGTTTCCATTAGTTTCCAACAAATAGAGCATAAAGATGAAAGCGAAAGCAGCAGCAGCAGCAGCAGCAGCAGCAGCGGCAGTATCATCTCTTCGGAAGGGTTGAGTGAATGCAGCACCACCAGCAACGACGATTCCGATTTGACGGAAGAAGAGGTTGCAGGTGCTGTTGCAGCAGGCCCGTTGCAGTCCATGAAGGGTATTAAAGTTGGCGTTAAGCTGCATTCGAAATTACGCCTTTACGTCGAGATGATATACAGAGCCCTACCATCCGCTGAAGAGATGGACGTTTCTCCGGAAGTTCCTCATAAGTACCATCCAGAGGTTAGAGCCTTCTTTCAAATTGTTGGTATTGCAGCCAAAGAATTGGAGACAGGCGTGTGTACAGAATGTTGCAAGACGCGAAAACACGAACCGTTCGAAAAAGCATCATTGGACATATTTTTTAAAAAACGTTACGGCAAACACAGCTGTACCTTCGAGGGTATGGTGAATGGTACGGACGTTTTAAAAGTCATGCAACATCCCGATACGGCCGTTGGTGCAGCATTGAATAGATTATTCTCGTATGTCATTGAGGATCGGCCTGCCGAATTGAAAGAATATATAGACGAGCACGTAGACATGTTTCCTATGCATCTGTTTAGCAAAACGTAATTATTCATAAATCCCAATAACCCAATAACTTAATAACCCAATAATTATTAATTTTGCCGTTCCTTGATTCGTTCTATAGATTCAGTAAAAATAGATGGTACAGCGTTCGGCGGAAAGGGGAGCGAGTGACCGAAATCGATATACACGATTCCGGCACGATTCGCAGCATGCGAAACTTGACTCAGAATTCTAAAGCTGCAGTAAGTGTGTTTGTATGAATATTCTAATTCAATTTCATAATATAAATGTTTTAAAATTTTATTTCATTTTCAGCTACTGAGATTGAAGCGTATGCGAAACTTGAAACAGTATAAAGGCAAACTATAATTTTTATTTGTTTTTTTTATTTACACACACAAATACACACACACGTAGCAGGGAGGGTTTGGAGTCGAAAAATACCTCGGAAGTGACGAGTCGGGGGGTCCTTATCCCTGCTACGACACACACACACCCACACACACAACTACAGGGGGGTGGGAATGCAGCCACGATTTGATGGTCGTGCCGGTCCCAAGCCCGGATAAATGCAGAGGGCCACTCTTCGATACAGCATTGAATAAAAATTACAACGCAAATATTTACTAACTACCTTTTTTAGCCCAATACCCTAATATTACGTCATCCAAATCCAAATTTAGTCCCAAATTCTGTCAAAATAACCCAAAAACTAATAACTTGTTGAGTCATTGAAATCCAATAACCCACAGAGACCAATAAATCTTAATCAACTTAACTCAATAAAATTTGTAATAACTTTTTTAGAATGTGTCACCAAAACTAAAAAAGAATGAAGCCAGGAACGAAGTTAACCCAATAACCCAACAGAAAACTCAAGATTTGAGTCAACATAACCCACCAGAAAACTCAAGATTTGAGTCAACTTAACCCAAAAGAAAGAGAAAAAGAAATTAAAAAAGAAAGAAGTCAGGAACGTAATTAACCCAATAACCCAATACTTGAGTCAACTTAACTCAACAAACCACAATAACCTACTAATCCAGGAAAAGTGCAACCCACTCACCGACCAAACCCAATAACCTCCGGTTATTGGGTTATTGGGTTATTGGGTTATTGGGTTATTGGGTTATTGGGTTATT
>UCOL01003544.1:0-18452 GCA_900474335.1 Ormyrus nitidulus | reverse complement strand
TTGGCCATGCTATCGTAAAGTTATGCCAAAGTAAAGTTTGGGTAAACTTTTCCCAAACGTAATTTTTTTTACGCGGGATGTATACAGAAATAGCTACTTTTATCTGTCAATCAATTGCATCTGAAATGATTTATGACTTCTTTGTCAGAATTATTTTCGTTGCGTTATTTTGATTTTTAGTTTTTAATTTGTATTCACAAATAGGAATACTGGAATAATTAATCATTATGAAGATATAGTGAAAATTTAAGAGTATTTATCGTTTTCGAACTTTATAACTACTTTATAACTATTTTATTATCAATGTACTAATGAGGAAAAAGAGAAAAGATTTAGAGACGACTTGAATGAATTGACAAATCTTCAATGTTCACTTTAAGTTTAAAGCTATTCTTTTTATTCAATTTATAATATTATTACTACATACTGCTCATTTTTGCAAATGGTCCACGTGTTCTTTTTGAAAAAAAGGATGACTGAAAACTGATGTAACGGTAACAAGGAAAATGCATAACATTGCATTATTTTCTGCTCCCATAATGTCATCGTGGTTCAGATGTATATTTTATATAATAAGAAAGGTGAAATTGTCGGAAAATTGGCATGGTGCATCCGCTTACGTGAAGACAGGCGGGTCGTTGTGGCAGCGAGCCGTGATTTATGCGGTTGCACCGAATAGAGATTTACGATGCTGGATCTTTTACTTGCGACACAGACGGGTCTTGAGGCTGAGTACTCTATGCTTATCCTTCCAACTACTGAACCTTGACCTTTACTTGTACATATTTTGAAAGAACTGTAATGGGAAAAGCGCATTATGTGAAATATCATAATACAAAAAGTTATTATAAATCTGATTCTTATTAAGTTAAAATATGATGCGAAGTTTATAGAATCAATAATCAATAATACGGACAAGAAAAATAAACGGCTGATTCAGCTTTCACGAAAGCTGTATTAATAATTTTTTCAGACGCTGGTAAGAAATTCTTAAGTAGTATGCTGCTATTGCCGCCTTTAGAAGGAGACGGAAAGTAAAATAAAATAAAAATAAAACAGTTAATAATTATTTTATTCGCAGAACAGCTTGTTCCACCCTTCAAGGAAGATTCAGAGTATGACTCTTTAGAAACAGACTTGTAGTTTTTCGGAAAACACAGAATGTAGCTCTTGATTTTTTTTCGCTCAATAAACAGTGCGATCCACTTTAATAAATGCCACGTATGACGCGAAACAAGGGGCATGTAATTACAACCGTCAGCGTGACGATATGAGACCGACTCGAAGAAAAAATTAGCGAGGTTCAGTGGGAAGAGCATTTTGGTTACGAAAATGGGAGGTCTCGGGTTCGATTCCTGTTTGAGTAAATTGCCTACCCCTTTTATTTCAGGTTCTCCCAATTCTCAATCAATTAACAACATATGTAGATATGATATTCTTTACTTTTGTCTTTTCCAATGTTAACAAACGATATCTACATTTACGAAAGTTTTCTAACAGACATTGTAGATCAGTGCTTCTGGAACAGTTAAAAAATTAAAAATTGGTAATTCCTTGTTTAATTTAAAGATAAGTGATTTAAAGAAATGAAACTTATTCAGTTTTTTAACGTCATTATAATAGTGTTACGTTTGTAAATTACCAGTTAAACCCATAATGATAGAATGAGCGATCTCGCGGAAAATCTGGAGGGAGTTGCGGTTGATTTTACCAAGCCGCGTATTCGTGTATTGCGGTCTTGAGGGTAGATTTCAGAAATTTCGGAGTCTCGACTGCATATAGCATCCTATGGGGTGCTACAGAGCATCTGAGAGAACACACGTAGATGTGCATTTTCCTCGCATCTCGTGTAGATTATCTGCATTTACTGCTTGGGTCACAGGCAGATTGTGCATTTCGCGCCTATTATAATCTTCTTGTCTAAGGATTTTATTTGTATTAATCAGTTGATGTATAGTGTTGGAATATTTTTTATCGGTGATAATGGTATCAAATCCTGCCAAAGTTTACTAATTTTTATTTCCGATTGAAATAAATTAAAAATATTATATAACGTTATCTTATAATAATGACGATTTTTAATTTACAGTAAGATTGGGAAGTTGGTTTTCGTTATACGTTATACAACGTTTAAGTAATGCTATTTGGAATAAAATGCATCAATTATACGACCACAAAGATTCAAGAATATAATTAAAAAATAATTTGAAAGTCTTAAAATAAAAGAAAAAAATGTAAGAAGAGCATAAAATACTGCACATACTTTACCACTGTATATTCGTAGCATTAAAATTTTTAATACCTGTTTATTGGAAATATTCGTGGAACATTATTGGAAATATTCTGCTTTGCATTATTTTTAGTAAGTAAAAAAGTAAGCAAAAATTTTCTTTACTTTTCATTAAATTCTAAAATAGACATATAAAAATAAAATAATTATGTTGTTAAAATCAATTGTTTTTAATGAATTTCGGAGATAATACTGGAACCATAAATTAGTTAGGAGGAAGCTAAGTGCCAATGAATTGGCAGCAGTGTTTTACAGGTCATTAGTCCATTTATAAATATCTCAAGAAAAAAAATATAGCGATTCCGTATAAAAAATTAAGAGTTTGGAACTGAATCTATCGATTTCTAATACCACTTCCGGATATTCAAATTTAAGACGCGCAATAAACTCTATTAAAAGGAGCAAATAATCCCAACTTCAAGTACTTGATAGGAAATTGATTTACCGAAGAAATTCCTTAAAAGAAATAATTTTAACCATAAATATAAGCCTTTGTTAACTTAATGATATCATAGACCAGAGAAAAAGGAAATTGCTCGCGCTATTTAGAAACGGTAAATCTCGATGTTGTTAAAGGAGGCGATAAAAAGTTTAGAATAAGAATAAAGTGGAAACCTTGGGTAAAAGTTACTGCCCTCTGCTTATGCTTAAGTTAGAAAGCAGCTCGCGCAATTTAATACGTGATTTATGCGTCAGGTATAAAGTTTAACCTATTCGCTTCCCCCAGCTCCCGCTCTTTCTGAATCATCATCGGCGCGGATCCGCGTGTTTCGGAAATACAGTAACGAACGATACTTGCGAAAAGGCCTTTACTTCGAGCGGGAAGCGATTTTAAATGGCCCGGAAGGAAGAGGGTGCGAAGTTTAGAAGTCTGCTTTTTTATGCCTCTCGTTTTATTTCGCGGCCGAGACAACGATCAGCCCTCGTTGTATTTACCGATGATTCATGTACGTCATCGCCGCCGTAGATTACGGGGGCTCGCAATGTCAGGGAGATCCGCCACGGACATTAGTTTGATGTCTTCGAGGATTAGGGGAAAGTATGAATTGGGTTCGTGGGGAAAGCTTTTCTGCACATTAAATTTATTATAAATGGATTCTATGTAGCTTAAAAGCTATTTACGTCATTTTGAAGAGGCTGGGACTTATTTGATGGTGCCTTTTTAGCCAGAAAGCACTCGTTCTCTGTAAAATACGTTTCGATATTTAGGTTTTAAAATAATTTAAGCAAAATTTTCGATATATCTTTCAAAATTCGATTATAAAGAAGCTCAGGATTTATTTGCAGAATTTTACTCATTAATTTTTCACAAATTCAATTTTATTTGCATGTATACTATCGAAAAATCTTTAATATAATAACGTTTTGCTGTATGATTAAAAAGTGATCTGTTTACATATCACATGTCGCGTAAAAAATATCTATGCGGATCAAGAAGTAAAAACAAAAGAGATTTGAAAACTAAAGAGATAAGGAAGAAGAGAACGAGAGAGAGAGAGAGAGAGGGGAAAGAAACACTCATGGTCGAAAGCACCCCTTTTTTCTTTCTCCTCGGACGCTGGTTACTCTTCCTTTTTACGGTCTAATTTGTTTAGCAGTGCCGGTAACGACATCTCGTAAAAGGTCGTCCTCTATTTTCGTTCGTAAAACGCGAAGGGAGAGGGGCAGGGGGTGGGGAGGGGAAGAAGGGAAGCTTGAGAGCGAGAAAGAGCGATTCGAAAGTGCGCGAACCGGAGAGCGCATAGCCCCGCATATATAAGTTGCGCGCGCTCGTACGTTACGAGTGTGATACGCTTACCGTATATATACCGTACGTTTTTTTTATGCCTCCCGCCGTCGGTGACGTAATGAGTTATTCATGAAACTCGGGCAGCAAAAACGCCGGAATGCTCGAATCATTTTTTTTTGTAGTCCCAGGTTACGCTGTCGAATGCCTTTCATCCCCGCGGATGACATGACGGTGCTTTAGTTATAAGACTGCAAGTGGCCCTACGGAAGGCCTTCCTCGTTTCACTTTTTAGTTTCGCTATTTCCCTTGCAATCTAATCTGTCGAAAGAATCTTGGCCATTTTTTAAATTTGGGTTTTTAGCTGCGTTACGAGTCGAAATTAAAAAGATTATGAGATTTGTCGCAGATGAAACTATTACAAGATACCAAAAATTTAAAAATTCAATTAAAGTATCCAAAGGTGCATAAGGTTTTTTGTTGTAAATTATTAAATATAAATTTTTGTAACGCAGATTTGGAGAACAAAAGCACTGACAGTCGTAAAATTAAGATTTTATGTGCTAATGATTGCCATCATCTACGTCAGGACCTGAAAAACAGCCCCAGCAGTAATATTCATTACATCATTAGAGCGTAAGTCCAAAAGCTCCAGCCTAGCCATCATACATTTTTAAGGGTACAATTGATTTACAAGGTCCACTAAATGTCACTCGCAGACAACGCAAGCAGATGAGAGAGCCATTTGGGTAGGAGACTTTTTACGATGTAGCCGGATTATTAGTCCGTTTTATCATTTCAGATGGATACCCTGCATTATTTCTGTACCGTTATAAACATTACCTTCTTTTCAATTTTTTAAAAGGCTTTTCTCAAATTATAAACTAAATAGAAATCTTTTTTCAAGATTCAAAATTTTGGAAAAAGATTTTTTCCCACTAAATATCAGGTCAACAAAGCGAAGAGCTATTTTTAAAATTGACGAAACCTTTCTCATTTCGTTCGCGCAGTAATTAAAATAAAAGCTCTCGTAACAAAAGGCGCGTCTGAATATCCAGGCGGTAAAGTGAGCGGTCATCGTCGGCCTCGCGTTCGCGCGTCAGCTCAGCTTTTTTCCTTTTGAGCAATGTGAGCGCCGGAAATCCGAGCGCTGATGTGCCTACGTGGATAACGATCATTGACAAGGAATTATCGCGAGCGCGAGCCAGCGGTGTTATGGTGATTGATGCTCTCACTCGTCGTCGGCCGATAAAAAAAGTCAGCTCGCTCACTGGCGCGCGCCTTCGCCTGATTTATGTGCGCGCGCACACTCGCGCAACCGGAGAGATAGCGAATCGGCAATGACGATCGATACTCGCGCGACGAGACTATCTTCGAATTGTCGTTACTGTTATCGCGCGCGCACGCAATTTTCAACGATCGCTCGTTGCAGCCCCGCTCTTTTTTTCTATACGCGGCGCAGCTACGAGTTTGCAAAATTCATAAGCTGCGCGCGGCCACTGCTCTTTTTCGCCGGTGGACCCGCGCTTGCCTTTTTTTTCTCATCCTTTTATATAGATTTTTCATTTTCAACGGGAATGTAAAATGGATTTTTGAAGCTCACCTTTTATTTTTAGATTTCAATCACTGTTTTGATAAATGCATCCCTTTTTTTCGTCGCGAAACTCTTTCTTTTCATTCGAACTAATTGCAAGATATTGTCGAGTATTCAATTGAACCAGCTTTGAAAATAATCCGCTGCTGGTACACAGTGCATCGAAAATAATAGGGCTTTGAGTAATGTTAACTTAACGCTTAATTATATACGAATTCTAATAGACTTAAGACGTAAAAGCACACGCACGATAGAGTTGACGCGAGTGTAGCGACAGGTAGTTGCCTGCCGGGGTGATGGATTGCCCGTGGTTAATGGTTAGTCATTCCGTAAAACGCAAAAAACTGAAATCATGACATGACGCAGCGATTGTCGGAGGAATAGATTAGTTACTTTTTTCCGAGCCGAGCGCTCTCGTATCCGCTTCAACTTTCAGCCCCAACCTCACCTGCTCTCTTCTCTCTCTCTCTCTCTCTCCCTTACTTACTCCCTGCAAAATCGTACGTGAATATAATGACCTTTCATGGTTGTTCTATATATCAAATTTCTCTCTTTCTCTTTTTCTCCCTTTACCCGTCGTACTTAATTGAATAGCTAGTTGATTGAACCCTAATAAGAGAAGCCGTACGGCCCGTATTTTAAAACAAAGATCTGAGGAAAAGAAAGAGTCGGCCGGCTAAAAAGAATCGATTGGGGAAGGAGAGCAAATCTGACATGTAAATCACGAGAGGCTTGAAAAGAGGTATTGTAGACGGGTGGGGAGAGAAAAATCAATAATTTTACGGAGTACGCTAATTAATAAAGGAAAAAGGGCTTGAACTAACGACTTTTATATAATATTTTACACTGGAAAATGCAAATACTAAAAGATATGATCTTTCTCTGATTAATTTTTACACCGAACTGTTATGATTATTTTTTTTTAATTATTCTAACAAGTCAAAAATGTGTCTCATTTTCTTGTTTATTATAATTCAGTGTTAGTAATATGATAACAGAAACTTAAATGAACTAAACGTTTTGTCTGCGAGATAAGTATAATTGCATTGTAACGCAAGATATCATAAATAATAATAAAGAGAGCAGAAAACAATGCTTCAAATCTGAAACAGGATATCCTCTTGAGGTGATAGGTTGCAATTCCGCTAAATAAAAAAGCACCTCGAGGTTACCAAGGGTGTTTCTTCTTTCCGCAGAGAGGTTTCGGAACTCTTTTCAAGATCGGTGCATTGTGACGAGCAGCAAAATTGAACGTGCCCGAATTGTACATTGTGAGCGTAATGTGCACATATGTATATAGAGGCATGGCGCTCTCGATAATCGAGTGTGCTAAGTAATCGATTTTCGCAAGCGCACACTGTAGAGCAAATGCGTATCCTATAAGCGCGTGAGCAGCATCGCAATTAAAATATGCTCAGGCACCAAGAGGCCGAACAAGGAAGCGTTAGTACTGTTTTTAAAATATTTTACTTGCAAAATAGTAAAGAATTTGCTACCCTCACTAGTTAATTAGTACTACAGAATATGTGTCATTTAATTTCTTGGGATGTGGATCAATTCGTTAACTAAATATTATTATTTTCCTGACATTAGTAACATTAGCGGAATTTCACATGTACAAGGATAATTCCTATTTGCTTATGGACCATCAGTGATTAACTTATTAAGCACTTAATATTCAGTGGTGAATGGACTAGTAAATTTCAGAAACAGAAACAATTAGTACGTAACACTGTGTATTCAAAGCTTCTATATTAACCTAATGTCAATTCAAGTAATATCTTGATTTCAATCAAACATTCAGTTAGATTCTGCACACATTGCACCGTGCGCGTAAGTAGACATTCAAGCATAAACATCCTCTTGGATGCCGTATATATATTTGATGAATACGCGAATGAATAGAATTCCTCGTTTTCATTTTCCGCTTACATACCGTCTAAGATTTTTTTGCATCAAGCGAAATGCACTCCTAAAATTTTCCGCACTAATTAATTGTAAATATTTATCGATGAAAATTGAACGTTGGTAATACAGAAGGAACAATAATTTATAGTAATTTATACTTGAAGCTCCTATTTGCAGCAGCAACCGAACGCCGCGCTGAGAGCCCGGCTTTATTCTCAGTCGTAAATCAATCGGTAAGAAAAAAATCGACTGCGAAATCCAATAAAGACGGCGAATCTAACGCTTCGAAAAGCGCGGAGGAAAAAGAGGCTGGCGGGCAGGCAGTTCGGGGCGGGCGGATAGCAGAGATAGGCAATAATTTCTCCGAGAGGCGCTACCGGCTATTACGCGCGCGTCATACGGCCCGATATCAACACGGCGTTGTAGGCCGTAGTTCGATTCCGGGCCGATATTTTGATTATGGGAATGGGCAGCGTCAGCCCCCCGCCGGCCGCGAGCCCGCGAGGAATGGAGGTCGAGGGATATACGCGGAGGACGGCGCAGCGTGCACATCCGAATCCCGAGGCCGGATACGCGTCGATGCGCCGCTGCCATTTAGGCCGCGCGTGATAGCGCCGGCTGCGCTGCACGCGACCTCGAATCTCTGTCACTGTACCAACGGTTCACGCCCGCTCATCTGCCCGAATTTTTTTGCATATTATTTATGGCTTCTTTCAATTTCGAAGCTTTTATTGCTGATTGTAGTTTTCGCAGCGATTTTTCAATTAACTCTCTAGATCGCAGCTAATAAAGAGTATAGTTGCTAATGAGTTGTATCGAATTAGTCCAGTCAGTAATTTCGCTGAGCTAATAATATAAAATAGAATTTATTTTCATATGGAATTATTGCAATCGCAGAGGCCAATATTTGATTGATGTTATATAAACTACTTCATTTGAGGTACCCTATTAAAATGATTAATTTCGAGAAAGTAATTAATTAATAAAATCAATTTATTTTTTTTTTTTTTAGCTTAAAAAAGTTTTTAATTCCAAATTGATTTTTGAAACCTTAATTCTTTATTCGAAATGCTGCTTTCAACTGCATGAAACGTTGTACTCCCCACTTGTACTCATCACAATACCAATTTCCCGGGCACAACGTCACTTCCATCATCCGCGCGGTTCTTAATTCCTCCCCCGCCTCTCCGCCCCAGCCGAATCTCGGAATTATTTTCCGAGGTTCGCCCTAGGCTGCATAAGCAGACAAACGAAGCTCGACGAGGCGGCATTGCCTTACGCGCAAGTATTATACAGGTGCTTGCGCGCCCCCCGCCTCCCCGATACGAGATCTCGCCCAATTCGGTAAACATATTTAGAGCAATCTGAATAATGCGGTTGCGCCGCATGCACGCGGTTTAGCGTCACGTATACGCGCCCGGAGACAGATAAGCCTACTGCACACCGCTGCCGAATAGGAAGTAACGGCGCGGCGTCTGTTTATGCGCGCCGCCTCTCCCCGCACCCCTGCAAGCTCTCTGGCTCGATTTATTAGAACTGCAGCTTGCCATTGTTTCGCCGCGCCTATCGGCTCTAATTTTCTTTAGCCAATTATACTCGGCTCCTTCGCTAATAAATTATCCGATAGTTGCCGACTATTTATGATCGAGCTTAGCGTTATTGGCCGAATGCGCTTTTGCTTATTAGAAGAGCTGTTTTGACAAAATGTAATAGAGCAATTTCAACGCTAAATCATCTATTTGCAAGTAGGTTTTCCGCCTCTGCGCAAAATCCCACGCGCTTCCTTGAAAAAACTCCATTCTTCCACTTGTCCTTTCTATTATGCCAGTTTGACTCGCAGCTTCGGCCAATCCGTTCGGTCATCGGTTTGCGATCTCGTGCGCGACTGTCGCGGCGAGAGTCAGCAAAGCGTCGATAGGTATAATAAAGTCCGCTCGCGCTGCGGACCCAAAAGCGCCGCTGCCTCGTTGCGCGGCGACAGTTGTCGTCGATGCAGCCGGGCGATAGGCCCTCAAGACTTTGAATCGTGATCAGAGCGGTTTATTCGCGAAGGTCGAGCTTCCATTGACACGTCAGGTCGTTCCTTACCGCGCGCGCCTTTTTTTCCCTTTTATACGTTAGAAGGGAAAGAAAGACTACATGTTACGCCGGATAGATGCTTCTTGGAAGGCATTAGCTAGGAGCAGCGGCTAATTGAGCCTGGACAACGATCGCCGAACCGATCAGTATCGTGACGAACGTATTCACGTTGCGAATGTGTTATTTAGGCAAAGAGTGAAATTGAGCAAAAGGTCAAAAGTCTAGAGCGAATTAGAGATAATGAAAAAAGGTATATCGACGAATTTGCCCTCGAGCTGTTTAAGTGCTAAAGGAGATCTATGGCAGGCTTAAGGAAATTCTTGCTTTCTATTGAATTAGACAAGGGATTTCTTAATTTACAGTGGAAAGTTTTGGTTTTTCAATTAAATATTACAGTAAATCGAAATAAATATTTTTTTTTTGAATTTAATAAAACCAAAAAAATAGCCAACCAATAATAATGCTTACTAACATTGCTTAAAATCACGTTTGATTTTATCTTATATCGGCAGACTATACTTTACCAAGTGGCACACCATGAATAAAGAAGCACATATATCAGGGCTGATTCCTTATGCATACGCATCGCGTTTAAACGGCAATAAAAGAGGAAACGCTTTGAAATAAGTGGGCACGGAACATACCGAAGACGCTCATTTCCCCGGGTCGATCCTGTGGGAGTAAACGAAACGATCGATTCGTACGTGACTGGAGTGCGTGAGCTTATGCTACTGTAGGCTTATGCGTGCCGCTGTATCACCTTACCTCGTCTATCTTCGAGAAATCGTTTGCAATGATTTCATGCGCGAGGGAGCTCAATAAACGCTAAATTAACCATTACCATATTATTTTCTTTTTTATTATTGTTAAGTTTTACCCAGATTATGTGCAGTTCAAATACTAATACTGGTAATAACCAAAACTAATTTATTTGGCTGAATATGCATGGATTCCCACGACGCACGTGATCGAATTTATGAGGTTGTGCGGTAATAGATTGGAAAGCTTAGTCAGATGTGAGCCACTGTCGAATTTTGACCAATTCTAGATTGCAAATTAATATTATTTACGAAGTAATATTCGATAATTATTAAAATAATGTAATAGCTTACTCTATAAATAATAATATTCTAGATTATTTCTTTTTTGTTATAATACCATTCGAATTTATGATTTTGTGTAATAATAATAAAAATTTATTTTAATACGCTTCATGTTAATTTTAATAGATTATCTAAGAATGGAAACTTGAGAGGAATATTTTTGTGAAAAAATTCCACAATTCATTGTTTAAATACAAAACATATTTCAATGGAAACGCTCGCCATTTTTTCTGATTATTTAAAATCCTGTATTTCTAATGTATATTCTGTACATAAATTGGGTATTGTACTGTAAAGTATAATTAAAAAAAGAAAACATAATAGACTCTGATTTTTTTCTTCGATATGTGCGAGTGAAAGTGCCTTCGAAAAAGGCAGGAGAGAAAGGTAATAAAACACACTCGAAGTAAAAGAAAATCGGGCGCGGGGCTTTAATTTAGAGATCCATTTCCTCTCCTCCGCGAGGCTTTCGCGCCAACGAAGCGAGCTCAATAAGAGACAAGTTCACAAGGGAGGCCGGGAGGGAAGGAGACGAATTCATAATTGTCGAGACGAGGCAAAATCGCACGGCTCTTTCTCTCTCTCTCTCTCTCTCGAGATCAAGGCGAGTTCGAGAAAAGGGAGCTGCTTCGGGGGGTGGGGGTGAAAGCGAAGGGAGTCAAGGTGGCTTGTCTCGGGGTCCCAAATTGATGGAGGGTTACCCGTAACTACGAAAGCTTCCTCTTTGTACCCCGCGCTCCTCGGTATAGGTTCGCGTGCTCCGAATATAGGTATATAGGGGCAGGACGCGCTTCGGAGGCCGGAGAATGGCAGAAATACAGCAAACAGTGTACGAAGCCGAGATGGGCCCGGCCCGTTTCAATGATCGTTGAAAACGGCACTCGAAAAGTTTTGACGTACCCGACGTATACGAGCCCTTTAACGCACTTGCACGCGGATGAATTGCTTTTGAATGTGCGCGAGCGCCGCGAGTTAAAGCGAAATGCCATTATAATGCTTGTAAGGATTACACGCTACGCCGGGATCATTGCTGCAGAGGTTCCCTTTCTTCGCGTTGCATTCGCAAAGCTAATAAATCTACTTTGATTTTAATAAAAGCAAGCGCGGAAAAGGGCTGATTGAGTTTAAAGCGATATCGAATTGGAGAGACTTTCGCTTTCGTTGCTTCGGGGAGTAATCACATTTTTATTGAACAATAAATCTAAAAATATTGCTGTAGATACTTTTCAAAAGGCACTGTTAAATATTGAATCAACGCTAGATGATTTTGCTTTCTTTATAAATTTGCTAATATAAACAGACTTATCTCTTAGCTGTAAGAGATAATAATAGCGAAGATCGTTACTCCATTTTGCCGATGAACTGTATTGTTTCCTATTATACACTTTGAATGCTCTCTAATATCATTAAATTCGAGCTCAATAGGATTATTGTAACGCTTTCGAATTGCATCCAATCAGCAGCGAAGCTTCATGAAATGAGTTCTCTAGCCTTCGATCTGCACGCTTACCAATAATTAGTATTGCACGCATAATTTCTAATGCAGATAGGCCAAAAAGTGTAATTATCGTGCAACTGCGGGTTATTAAAAGAAAAGCTTAGCATTTTTGTAAAGCAATTTCGCATTGCACAGTTGCACCGAGGATTTTAATCAAAGATTAAATTCGCAAAAGTGAATTCCGGGAAAGCTGCAAGGAACTTCTTCTTAGCAAATATTGTTTAGACTGACCGCTCACTATTATTTCACTTGCTTTTACCAGGCGCAAAGACTTTTCTCCTAGTTTTCCCCGTCACTTTGCGCCATATAATTGTAACGTAAATGCCCGAGCGTATACTAAAAGCATGAACAAAGAGAGAATGTGCACGCGTTACACGAATGCGGAATTTCCAACATGCTCTTATATACGCATACGCACCGCCGTACGTGTAAATGAGAACTTTTCTCATTTAATCCTTCGTTATGCTAAAATGAAACCATTTCTGAGCTCATTGCATGCTTTCGTGTCTCTAATAGGAAGCATAAACAAATTTTTTATGATTTTGTAATCTTTTGCCTCATGATTTTCAGATATTAACATAATAACGCAGGTCCATTTTTAAACTTTTTTTATTTCGCCTTTTTTGCTTTCTTATTAAAAACTGCTCTCTAATTTATTTTTGTATAATAGGAATACTGGATTTCAAAGTGCTACTGCCGAGTGGGGGTTAGTATTTCTTTTTCCGAGTTTTCATCAAAATTTAAAATTTAAAATTTTTTATGATCCATCTCTATTTCATGCGATAGCTGTTTTTTGAGTTAGAAAGCAGTATGAAATATTATGAACCGACTTTCCACGAACGAACGACAACCCCTCGTTATTGATAAGATCACAATAATAGTCTCGATAGTAATATACCATTATTATAATAACAATCACGATTAAAAAATTTCTTTCGGGAAATTCACAGGGTGGCAGATGGTCCAAATAGTTAACTGAAAAAATAACAATTCCGAAAATCAATGGACTGCAACATACCATATTTTTCGGAAAATTTTTAACGATCAAAAAGCACTACTAACCGTTTAAAGTCAGTAGAGAGGATAACCATTCTAAGAAAAAGAAAACCTTGATAGGGATAATATTCAAGGGAAGAGAACAAAAGCCCAAATCACTGAGAAGTAATTACTTAAAAGCCGTTTACAAAAATATAAATAAAATAAATATAATCCTAACGGGATACGTGTATCAAAAATAATAATATCATGATGAAAATCCCTCTGAGGGGATAACCCCGACTCAAATACTAGGAATATTTGGCACAACTTTAAGAGTCCTACAAAAGAGAATCCAGATCGGTCCTGGGAGCTTATTGCCTCAAATCATTATTAATTATTAAATTATTATTAACAAAATTAAATTATTAACCATAACTTTAATAGGTTAAATAAACGGAAATTTAAATTTAATTTTTGGGTTTGAATCTTATTTTGAATTTGTGGTAACTCCATGCGCCTTAGCTGAACAAGCTTCTTACATTCTTATTGATCAACCCCAGTGATCATTGTGGAATCTATACAGTCTATTCAAACATTATCCCCCAATTTTCATTTTTATTCCGAATTCGTTAAGACTTTTACTCTCTCTCTCTCTCTCTCTCTCTCTCTCTCTCTCTCTCTCTCTCTCTCTCTCTCTGTTTCTCGCCGAGGTGCGGCGGGGAAGTTGAGTAGCGCGTCGGGACACGACAGGAAGTGGGTGCTTCAGTTAATCCGTGGAAGACTCTGTTTATTTATTCACTGCTTGAGAAACGCTCTCGAGTAGCTTTCAAAGGATCGCTGCGTACGCTTGCCGCCGCCTCCTGCATTTGTGCAATTCCGCTTATTCGAAAAAAGGAACTTTGCCGCTACCGCGAAATCAAATAACGTACCTTCTGGGGGCGCCTCTTAACCTCCCGCGATTAACCAAGTGGGTATTGCATTAGTAACTGCTTGCCTGCGTCTTTCTTTTAACTGCTGCTTTACTGCCTTTTTCTCGGCCTTTCAATATACAGAAGATTAAAGGGAACTTTTGGGATATATATTGGGAAATAATGCTAATTACGAGGCAAAGTAAAAGTAAATAAAATATTTGAAATTTAATTGTATTTTACAGAAAAACTTGTTTAAAAGTTTCCTGTAAGGCATTGGTTTATTTTTAAAAAAGTGCATTTACAAAACTGTTTAAGTACAGTCTAACAATAAAATTTCTTTTATCAACTTTAGCAAGCTAAACCGAATCAATGCATTTTCGTTTGTAATGCTATATTAGGTATATGCTATATTACATTTCAAATTCAGGTTTATTGAATGTAATTAATATGTATAACTGCGAGCTCGCCTAGCGAATGAATCGAAGCGCTTTAAGCTCGTCGACATTACGAGCGAGAAGTTGCTTACGCGAATCAAAGGCGTATATGTGTCGGGCGAGCTATTTCGGAAATCAAATCCGGCAATAATGCGGTCTCGGCAATCCATCGCGACGGACAAGCAGAAATCCCGGAACGAATAGCACCGAGTTGGCTGCGGAGCCTAGCGAAATTGAAATGACAAGTGCCCGAGTCGCTATCGGTGCCACACGTATATAATACAAATACGGGCACAGGCGAGTATTCGTAAGCCTCCTATCGTGCCGGTAAACGTTTGTGTAATTGTTCGCTCGCGATATGAGCTTAACTAGCCGCTCTCCAACACTCACTTTTTCGCGTGATTTCCTACCATTTCCAGATATTTCCAGGTCGACAACGGCTTTGTGCTGTATTCAAATATTCTAATTAAAAAAATACGTTTTACGTTGCACATCTGTTAAGACGGGTTTGCACCTAACTTTATTTTTAGTTAAATACTCTAAAAAATAAAATAAGCCTACTAACATTGTTTTCAACATTATACATATACGTATAATTTTTTAGCAAATGAGCGATGATAATAGAAGATATTGGTGTATTAAAATTTTGGATTTGTTGTAAATTTCAAATTGAAGCACTTGATGATCTAAATGAACCAAGGTTTAAATCGTTTTTTTTTATCATTATGAATCAAATAATTGTTTTGAATTGCTTTGAAACACCAATTCTGCATCGCAGTTCGGTTAGAGTGGAACTTTATATTTACCTGAATGCTGGCTGCTCTGTACTATTTTAAGAAAAATATAAATGATAATGTGTTCGACAAATGTAGTTGTTCTTTTTTAGTAATAATTAAAATATGAAACGAAAATAAAAGATAACGAATTTTGAGATTTTGAAAAGTTTTAGATATAAGATCACCTTTATTAAAGTTGGTTTATTAAAGCAATAAACATTTTAAAGACTTTGACAGATATTATTTTGTAGTTTCATTATTACAGTAAAAATTCACTGTCATGTAACTTTCTTGAAAAACGTACTGTTAAATCAAAGAATATATTTTTAAGTCTTAATTGATTTGATTAAGCGATCATTAAGATAAAATATTCTGCATCGCGTTACATTGAAAGGAAATATGCGGTTACTTGGTTGGACGTGAAATGCAATGACGTGATCAAGCTTTAATTTAATAACAGAGGCACGTGAACTACGTTTATCAAGTTGCATAAATGTATAAAATTTCATTTTTATTAGTTTACTGCAAAATTTATTTTTAAAACAATATGTTATCGATGCAAGTTTTATTCGATTATTATTCATGAGAATTTTGAAAAATTAAATTATATTGGTACGCCATTAATGTGCATAAAATTATTTTAAATAAATTTGGTTTTATCCAACAGTTTAAAAATATTACAATTTTTATTATTAAGAATAAGTTATTTTAATATTTTATTCTTTATGAATTCTCGGTGGAATGAGTGTAAAATAATTTTATATAGAAATATATAATATATTAGAGAATTGAGTTGTAAAGAAATTTTTCAGTAATTACTCTTATAACGGGAAAGTTTGGATTAAAACTGGTTCTGCTATACGATCTAGCTATTTTAAGCTTGACAAAGAATTTTATACCATGCCAAAGCGAGTGTTATCGTATTATCCTTCGAAATTATTTTTAACTCATGCAGAAAGATACATAGTTTAGGAGGAATAATAAAGTAGCGCAATTAACTTATCTAGAACTTCATGGAGTAGCAATGAAAGTGACAAAGATTAAATTTTGACTGCAGAATTCACTAATGATAATTTTAGATTAAGATATTAAAAGACTTTTAATTATTAGACAGACTCATTTATTCTGAGAAATTAAAGTAGGTTATTATAGGATTTGTATCTAGGTAGATTTAAGAATCTCATATTTCTAAATATTGAATACTATTATTTAGAAAATAAATGTTTAGCTAATATATTAAATGTGACGGAACCAAATTTATTCGCATAATCAAATTTTTAAATTTAGTTGCTTCAGTCCTAAATGACACAAGGTAAAAAAATAAATAATAGCAAAGAAAGGTTACAATAAAATAAAACTTTGCAAATTTTATGTCTTGGCATCAAATAAGACCAATCTAAGTCATCTAATTTGATAAAATTTTAATATAAGAAGGTATTACTAATATAATGTAAAATTTGCGGGTAATTTTAAAAGAATACACGTATTATGTGCTTAAACTTCCTTCTAATAACGCAACTTTATTTATTGATTAAAAATGAAGCTCAAATGAAATATTTCATTGAAAGAGTAATGGGAGAAAACCTTATGTCAGTATAAAAGTATGACAAGTCATTAAGTTTCTGTTGGATCTTTCCGATCATTCGTCCTTCTCTTTCTCGAGTAGGTAGCAAATAGATATAGAGCGTAATAAGTGAAAGTGAAAAGTTCGGCGGTGCATCAATCTTCGGATTCACTGGAGAAAGAGGAGAAGTTCGACAAATGACAAAGGAAGACACGCTCTTAGTCAAAGTCTGGAGACACGCAGCTATCTATAAGAGGCGTTACTTTGAGCAGCGGAAGACCAGATGAAGTCGGTGTCGCAAGACGGCAACAGTCCCCGAAAAGAGAGGACGAGACTATCCGCCTTGGAAAGGGCCGGCGCTTATTCACAGTAAGCTTGTTCTACGGCTGGGTAAGTTAGGGGTACGTATGAGTGGGTGTGTGTAGGTTTTAGGTGGAACAAGAAGAGGAGGACGACGCGCGGTGGGCTAGGCTACGTCGGGCTTTGACACATACTTAATCACGCTGCAGACTTTCTGCCTCTGAGTACCTCGGTATTCCGATTTCCCTTTAACGTTTTCCCTGCTAGTCTGCATCCCGTTTGCTCTCCGCGTCTCCTATAGACTCCCATTCTTACCTTCACGTTAATTCTAGATTTTAATTGATTAATCTCTTACTTTTATAATTTGCACAAAATTCAAAGTTAATAATAACATTTTACATTGCTGCGATTACGTGTATTTAGTTGAATTTCCTTGCTTTGAATTAATTAAGCAATCGTTTTCTTAATCGAAATACGTGGCGTTTTAATAAAATAAACCGTCGAGGTTTAGAAGAAATTAAAAAAATTATTGTAAAGAATATGTTTTAAATAATAAACTTTACGATAAACAGGATGACAAAAAAGATTCATTTAGGATAAACAATCTAGGCCAAATAAAACGTATATGTCTTTCATTAAAAAAGTAAAAAGTAAAGGCTAATGAAATATTTAATACCAGCAATAAAACATTTATTTGAATTAAAAAATTTTTTTTCATTCCATCAAATACATTTTATTTACAAGGAGAGTGTACGACATTTGGGAAATGGATTTTTCTGTAACTTTAGGATATTTCCTAATATTCTAATTTCTAATGTTAAAATATGAAGGAAGCCGCGTCCGCTCGGCCTAACACTCGACTTTTCAAAACTTATGTGAACTGTTTAAAGTACTTCTGGTCAAAGAATAGCAAGTTTGATGAGATTCTACATCGTTATATCAAAGATAAATTGATTTCTTTTCACAAATAAGTTAAAAATTGATGAATTTAAAGTTGACAGTCCAGCTTTCTGATTAGTCAACAGTCACCTGCGTCCTGATTGGTCGATACCGAATGGTCGCACCTCATTGGCCGGCGCAGTCAACCGGTAAGCCACGCCCCCTTTGAGCGGGTATAAAAGCGCACGTCAGTCAACTTCTGATCAGTTGAGTAATTGCTCTGACAGAGTGCACAGTAACTAGCCAAGATGGATCTCTTCAGAAGAGTTCTGTCTATGCTCGGCGTTTACAACCCAGGCATCAACTTCGTCAAAGAACTGCCTATCGAAATATCGCAGATGATATTTTCGAA
>UCOL01003543.1:0-18453 GCA_900474335.1 Ormyrus nitidulus | reverse complement strand
ACCTATAACACAACAGCGGCAGTTTTTACTGTTGTGTCGAAGACCTCATTTTTAAACATATTTAAATTTATAAAATGCTTTCGCTCTTTCGCTAGTCAAGAAAACAATAACAAATTAAGCCAACGCTGTATCTCCGCTCCTAATTATTGCTTCTACATAAAATCAATGACATATTTTGTTGCTAATTTTTTGCTCAAAAAGCACATTCGTTTCTGGGAATCGGATGGAGTAACAAATTAAAAACCAATGGGATTTGTTAGCAACAAATTAGCAACAAAATATGCATATTGTTTGATTAAGGGCTTATGAAGTGGCTACGCTAGCTTAATATACGTCATCCCCCGTGCGATGCGCTTTTTTAAGATGTTTTGTTTCGCTGATGAAATTTTTTTGTTTCTGAGCGTGGAGAAGGAATTTGACACACTTGTCTTGAGACGATTTATTTGTGTTTCGTATTTTTAGCTTTCTTAAGAGAATTTGGAATTTTATAAGTCAATAAATGATACAAATTAATAAACCATCTTTAAGTTTCAAGCAAAAAAAACATAAATTGTCTGATTTTATTGCTTTAAAGATCTTTAAATATTCCATTTATTAATACCTTGATCGGAACAAGCTAGAAAGTTAGGTATATATTCCAATTCTATTCTGTCCCAACTTGATATTAGATAAATCGAATCTTAAAACTTATAACAAACATTGAAATTTGATCTAATTTAGCCTCTAAATTTCATCGACTTCTCCAATTGAAAGTTCAGTCGTGCAAGTTCCGAAAGAGCCTAATCTTCGGCCCTTTCCGCAAATTTCGAACGCTCGAAGCTTCGGGAGAAAGGGTGGAGGAGCGAGGGGGGGGGGCAAGACTTTCCAATTTCCTTCTATATCACCAATTTCTTTATTTTCTCCCCCTCTCGCAAGGCAACACAAAACTTTTTTTTTCCCCCCAAAGAAAATGAAGAAGACGAAGAAACTCGAAGAGTCGTGAAACGAGAAAGCTCGCGACGCCAAGTCCTGATTTTCACGTTCGCGGCAGCCACGTGACTCCCGCAAAAGAATGTCATTGCATGTATATACACATGTAGTCATGCTGTGCACGTGCATTCATACACAGGCCGCGCCGATGGCTCGAGAGAAGAAGGAGGGGAACTCTCGTACGTGCTTCCTCCGAGTAGTATTTTACGATTTTTAGGAGTTAGAAGGTAGGGGGGGGGGGGAGGCGGAGCAGACGACGCGACTAGCGTGGATTTTCGAGAAGTCGTATATTTTTCGTGCGGCCAGCGGATCTCGCGTATAAGTAACGGTACTGTGCACTGGAGCTAGCTTCCCCGGCTGAAAAAGTGTAATTTTCTTGCGTATAAAAAATTTTACCATAAATTTAAAAGACGGTTGAAGTGGAGTTGATTTTTCACGTTTATCCTATATTTTAAGAAGGGGCTACAGTTATTTTCGAGAGTATAACTTGAGTTATTAATGGAAATATCATTAAAAATATATTTAACTAACCGCTTCTCGTTTACGAAATATTCGAAAGATTTTCTCTTCCGCAAAGTTAATGTTTCTAATTAAAACTATATTTAGAGTCAACCTCAAAAACTCTTTGAATTTCACTCTATTAAACGCGAGTTATGGACCAAAAATTTTGAACAGCCGACTGAGTTTTCAAGTATTAAATTGAATACTCTGAAAAGCAGCTCCTATCGGGCAACTTTATCACTCGAAAGACGCATCAAACCAATATCTAATTTGATTTTTCGCCAAAATGGCTAGTAACCAGTTAATAGCAACCGTATTTCTAGCGGATAAGCACAACTCCATAAAACGGAAAATTGGCGCGGAAGAAAAAGCGACGAAAACAATTCTCGGTGCCATAAAATTTCTCTAGAAAATCCTCCCCCTCATTCTTCCCGATTTCACAAATAAACCATTCCGCAGAGCCTCCGCGATTATTTAATTCAGAAAATCTCTCTCTCTCTCCCACTCGCGACACAGTTTCAAGCGGCTCGGATCAGTGCGGAGGAGTCCAAATCCAGGACGAGCGTCTCCGATATATATTTTCGCGGAAACGAGTTTGATGGCCCCGGCCGGATCCTGCTTAACGGCTTTATTTTACTCGTCCGCAAGAGGAGCAGCAGCAGCAGCGGCGGCGGCATCAGCCGTATTATAACGCGTGACGAAAGCGTAAGAGGATTTAGTAGACGCCGGAGCGTCGGTGTCGTCGTCGTCGTCGTCGTCGTCGCTCGCCGGCTGTATTAACGACTGCTGCCGTTGCACACACGTGCGCAACTCTCTTCTGCTTGCACTTCGCGCGGATCCTTCTTTTTTTCTTTTTTTTTTTTTCTTCTGCTGACGAAAGCCATTCTGCATTTTAAATGGCTTTCTTTGGTATGTCGGGCTGCGAGCGTCGTGTGCTGGTTTTTGCGCGGCGACGAGGCGTTTCGTAATCGCTCGATGCGCGAGGGCTTTTATTGGAATCGCTAATTGCGCGCATCGTTATTCTTTTGGCGTCGATGTTGTAATCTTGGCCTTTCTAATAATATCGTTTGTAGCTTGTGGACACGCGATAAAGACGGTGGAAAAAATAGTTACGTTGATATTATATGTGGATTTTTGTAAAATCGAGAAACAGAAAGTTGGTATGTCACAACTTTGCAAGAAGTAAATGTAAAAACTGATCATTCAAGTCAACATTGCAGTGAACTTTCATAATGTCACAGCCTTGAAAAGGATATCAGGGATATTTACTCGAGGGAATTGAAAATTTATGCATAGTTCGCTAATTGTAGTTAAATATATTAATGGATATACTTGTAACTGTATAATAAAATAGTTTTACCGTTTAAATGTTGTATTTTTCTGTAATTATTGTAATACGAGCCATTAATTATTAGTCTGTCTAATTTATTTGATTTATTTCTAATTACATCAAGTCAGCAAGAAATAATCGATGTACGTACTCATTTACTCAGCGTTTCCAAAACACATTTCGACAGCAATTTCGCGCTAATTTTCAATTTCCACGATACCGCATCGGCAAATCCGCCCGAATAATAGATAACGCGCTCCCCCTTAACCGGGCCAACAATGCATAATCCCGAACAAAAAGAACCAGCCGCGAAAACAATTTTTTCCGAAAAACAAAGCCCAGCGGCAGCATTCCAGCCGGTCGGAAAAAGCCGCGTCGCCGAGCTGATAAAAGATAAGCGCCACGGCAGTGGTTGGGCGACAGATGTCAGCCACCTGGCGGCCGGACTCCGATCGACGTAATTTTCCGGGCTCGAGGTGAAAAAAAAGAAAGAAACAAAAATAGAGAGAAGAGGCAGCCTCGCGGCCGCAGAGCGCGAGGAGGACACGTAGGCGATATATCCCTTTTGTCTGCTTCTCCCGCGACGCGCGTCTGCGCTCCTTTGTAGTCTGGAAAAGCCAGCGGCTGCCGCGCGTAACGTCTCGACGACGACGTCGTCTCTCATCAAAGATGCAATGGGACGTAAAACAATGGGCCGCTGCCTTACAATGCAGCCAGCAGCGGCAGCGGCAGCAGCAGCAGCAGCGACGAGCGAAAAGACGCATTGTCGTCAGTTACGCTCGCGCCGAATTGTTAACCTTCGACTACTGCTGCTGGTAGCTGTTGTTGATGTCTTTTTTGCTGGTCGTCTCTTTCTCCGGTAGGCCCTCTTTTTTCGACGCTCGCTGCGCCTCCCCGGTTTGTTTTTCGCCGCTTTTTGTTGCTGCTCCGGGCGAGAGTCGCGTTGCGCAATGCCTCTCTCTCCGCGCTGTAATTTCGAGAGTGGGTTATAGGGATCGCGAAGGCTTTTCCTGCCCTTTTTTTTCGAACTCGGCTCTCCATGTTTTCGGATACAGTCGTCACTGGTTCGGGAGACAATGACTTGCCGCGCCGATTGGACAAGCAAGTGCTCCCTTTTGGCGAGGAAGCCAGTTTTTTTCAAAAGAATTAAAAGAACCTCGGAATGGGCTTCTGCTGCACGAAGAAGCTGTTGAATTAATTACAGAGGCTCTCTGTATAAATGCAACGTCCCCCCGTGAAACTTCTAATTGATTTCAAAATAATAACCGCCAGTCACTCGGCAAGCAGAGCGGCAGCCCCAAATTAAAATTTCTGCGCTTTGACACCTCCCGTCTACTTCATCAATCAACAGGTTCGAAATCGTCAATAAGATATCGATCTGTTAAATGGCCATTACTCTTCCCATAAGCCATCGTCGGAGCTCTCCGCTGCAGGGCATGAATCATTGCTCAATACACACACCGCGCGGCGCGCGGTTACATAAAATCAACGACGCCATTCGCACATTATAAAATCCCCGGCATCGGAGGGGAGGGGGGGAGGGCCCCCGAGAAAAAGCCAAAAGCGCGCGGCGGACAAAAAGCCGCGAGAGTTACAATGGCTCGAAAACGAGGTCGACGCGCGGCGCATGAAAAAAAAAAAGGGCAAAGAAGCGGCGGCACACGACGGAGAGCGGGAGAGGGGAAAAAAAGAGAGCCGTAAAACCCGGCGCTAATACAGACGTCAACTGCGCGTATTCGCGGGTGGTGCAGGTAGTGCCGCGCGAAACAAAAGACAGACTAAAAACAAATTGGCTCATCGCTCTCCTCGGGCTGCGGAACCGGTCGGTTTGATCGGCCGAGCAAATTTTGCGGCCGTTTTGAACGTCCCACGCTTCATCGACTCACTCTCTCTCTCTCTCGTCCTCTGTGCGTGAGAGGGGAGGGAGGATTTTTCGCGTGCAGCGGCCGGCGATGAAATCCGTTGGAAAAGCTGCGGGTCGCTTTTCATTAGCGACGACGACGCGATATTAAATTCGATGCCGGCCGGGGCTTCGACGTCTATCGCTTCGGCGTATAGTGTTGTGCGCGCCGGATAATTCTGTTTTGGCGGTGTATATAGGTACCGCCACCGACGGAGACGCGGAATTCGCGAAAAATTATGATAGGCCCCAAACCTCGAGCCTGTTTTTCGCCTCTGCTGGGGGCGGGAACGATAATATTTTAAATAAAGGCTGATGGCTGGAATTGTTTGTGATTTACAAATAAGGAAAAACAATTTTTCATTAAATATAAAAATTGGTTATTTATTAAAGGAATGTAAATTTTGTGCATTTTGCAGATTTTAAAGCAGTCGAAAAAGCGACTAAATAAAATGAACGAATCACAAAAACGTATATTGAACTACAAAAAAAAACACGTGATATTCTACGCAAAAAATGGCAGCTAAAAATTTCGATGATTGCCTCTCATTATTCCCTTTCCACGAATGAACCAAGTCAGCGTTCATGTTTATGGATGCGCACAGTTAAGAATATTAACATACTCGGTTTTTTTTACAGTCAGAAACAACAAACAAGTTTGTCGAGGCAATATTTTTTACAGCGCGCGCGGCGCACGCAGCGCGAGTAATTTACCAATCGAAATACTCGAGATGATTGCGAGTACAGACGGATGGAGGTTCGAGTATTAATTCGAATCGCGGAACAAGAATTTTGGCAGCGGATGAAAATTCCGTTCCGTTTGTTCGCTTATTTTGCCGAATCTTTTAATTCCGCTCTTTTTTTTTTTCACCGTCCGCGAAACGAATCGCAATTTTGAGGATTTTCTTTTAATTGAGTTATTTGAAATGCACGCGCTTGTAGATTGGAAAGCGCTCGTTTTCGAGTTCTGTTAATTGCGCTCTAAATTAAATTACTTTCTGCGTTTACATATTCGCTAATATTTTATGAAGAGTTTACAAAAGTTAATATAAATAAATTTCCGAAACGTGCAAAGTATCCTCCCGCAGTTGCACAAATATATCGAAGTACAGAAATTAAATTTAAAACATTATATCAATTGATCCCGACTCTAATTTGAAGGCCAAAGCACAAATGAGCATAGCGTGCAGATAAGCCTAACTACGTTCATTAGCCTATCAGAAACAGCGCTTCCTCTATCTTAAGCGTTTCATCGTAAGCTCCGGCCGCTCGAAAAAAAGGCGCCGAAAGCAATCCTGCAAATTACTTATCGACCCTCACCTGATCAATTGGCAATCGCGCCCCGAGTACTCTATTTTCTTTATCAGATCGTCATCGCAGCTCTCGCCGCGCGAATACACATAAATTTCAACGCGCAAATACGGCGGAAAACAAGCCGCGACCGCCAAAAAAATAATCCGTGCACTCTCTCTCTCTCTCTGCCGCCGGGCCCGTTGCGACTGCACCGCTCTCCCCGATTTTGATTCACCGATCGCCGTTGCTTTACTTATTGGCGACTCGGTAATGAACGATTGCGTCGATTACGTAAATTAGTATGCTCGGAGCCGAAACGCCGCGCAGCTGCCGGCTCCTATCTCTCTCTCTTTACAGTGGTAACGAGCGTCGTCCATCGTTGCGCGAACGCCGGTGGAGGAGGAGAAGGAAGATGGAGGGCAGATTTGTTTGCCGAAGACTCGAAGAGAGATGGAGACAGATGGACGAGTTCGATGCGACGCTGCTACGAGCGCTCGACTGCGCGCTTATTGATTAATTGTCGAGTATTCTTCTGCTTCTGCTGGCTGTTTTTTTTCCTCGCGAGAGAGAGAGAGAGAGAGAGTGTCGGATTGTTTGCCTATTTTATGTGCGCTGCGGGAATTTATTCGCCGAGCCCCCTTTTTGTTTAAGCGCGGCCTTGTCTTGGGTTAAGCAATTTTTAAAGCTTCTCCGCGAGATTTATTCACTTAAGTTCGAGTTGACACAATGCCGTATTGTGTTGTACCGCCGTGCTTACCTGTAAATTTTGCGAAAGATCGACACTGCACTTCGGTCTAATCGTACGAAGTGAAGGCTAAATTATCTTTGGAGATTTAGAGATTTACTTTTTGCGCCCGAGAGTATATAAACGAAAGGTGAAAAAAAAGAAAAAAACAAACAGAAAAGCAGACAGGCGCTGATTGATCGGGGCGTTTATTTCAGCGCAAGGTTCCGTGTACAATAAAATCGTCCGTCAATATGACAACAATGGTATAGCACAAGTAATACATTACGCAACGTGACAACGTATTAAAGCCGCGCGCAGCGTCGGAGTGAAAGTGTATATATCCGAGTACATCGGGCAAGTAATATTGCGTGCGGGGTATATAAGAAGGGAGACCGAGAAATCGGATGACTTATGGCGCCCCTTTTACGTTAGACAATCGCGCAATTATTCTCGAGGCAAAGATTTTTCCTCATTACGAATTATTTACTTCTCTCCGCGAGTCTCGCACCAATTAATTCTCGGAAATATTCGCGTTTTCAAAGCCGCTCAACTGTAGGCCTTTTACATTTTTTCGAATTCATTCGCAATACCAGAGTCGCACCGAAAACGCAGCGAAAGCAGAAATTACCCGAAACTTAATCCGCGATCCAAGAGGCGCGTATTAAGAGTCCAAAAATAAACGAGCCCAAAAACTCGAGCCTCGAAACGAGTCTCGAGCCACCCCCCTGGCACGAGCGAGAGGCAACGATCGAAAATTCGCCTCGCAGCATCAGACTCGATCCTCTCCCCCTGCCCGGAGCGGTCGTCGAGCGTAAAAGGGTCGAGAGCGGCGCGCGGACCGGTAACCAGAGAGTGGGACGCGGCGCGTCTGCAGGCCAGTGCTCTGTGTTTGTTTACGCTGCCTCCGTTACAACACAGCAGCCGCTTGCGCATCGCCGCTGCACACACACACACACACACCTATATATACGCGGCGCGGCCGGTTTTCCTGGACGCGCGGCGTTCACCTAACTTTAGACCGCGCCGCCGCCGTTCTTAAAAAGGCAAAGAGAGCTACAGTGGCCGCCGCAGTCCCCACGGATATCCATTGACTGGCCGCTGCTTTCCTTTCTTGCGTCATTCATTATTCCGTGGCTTCTATATCAGCCGGCTCGCGATTTCGTGTTTGCTTTTGTCGCCGCGCTCTGCTCAATTTTAATAATGCCCCGGGAGGTCGATGACCGCCGGGCGATATGGTCCCTCCGCCGGGACGAGAAAGTCTGACGGAGAGGTGGCGCGATTCGGGAGGTTTTTTTCTTTTTTTTCTTTTTTTTCTTTTTACTTTTTCGGAGAGAAATTCGGAGGAAAGGAGGTTGCGCGTGCGTTTATGACTTTTTTTCTCGAGAGGCCGGCTTGTATAAGGCGAGGGTCATTCGAGCAAAGAGAAAACGTAAATAAAATACAATTGCATTGCTCTATAAAATTACGGGAAATGAAGCATTACGCGGCAATTAATGCAAATCAATAAATCTAATATCTCTTTAAATATTAATGCGTTCAATATTTGGAATTGTAATTACTGTAATTTTATAATTTATTCACGTACCCGCAGCTATTTTGGAAAATGTAGCTAATGACTGTTACAAAACCATTACAAAATCCTTACCACGCTTTCCTTCATTACTGAACAAAGCAAATCATTCGTCCGTCAGTAATTTTACAAACAACATATTCCGCCCTAAAAAATTTCCAGCCAACAGTATATATTCAATCACCTCGCGGCAAAGGCAGAAAAGCGCGTTCGGCCTTAAAAAACCTAATTGAAAACCGGGTTACCGTACACACACGCGCGCACGCACTCCGCGCTCAAGCAGCGGGGCGTTAATGCCGCGGCGCACACGACAAATAGGCAGAGCGCTTAAAGAAGGAGGGCTTTCGCATGATTTACAGGCGGCGCGAAACCGCTCGCGGAATCCGCGGCGGGGTATAACGACGATTAACGGCCGGCTAAATGTATATTAGCTAAGCCGAGAGCCATTAAGGAGTCGGGGCTCTTTTTTTTTGCTGCCGTGGTACAATATCGATCTATCGAACGGGAAGGGAATCTTCTCCCGAGGTTTTTTTTGTGAGGAGGGAGGAAATTGAAGTCGGAGAAGTGTTTGGCTAAGAAGATGAAAAGTAGGGGGAAGTTGGAATTTAACGGGCTTTTCGCTGATCTTGCTTAATTACGAACTTTCCTGGAACTCGATTCGAGCGTCGCTTTTCGAGGATTTTCGAAGATCTGGGTGATTTTGGGAGTTGGGGATTTTTTTTTCTTTTTTTTCAGATTTCGAGCTTGCTGGAAAGTAAATAGAGAACTCTTTTGATGATTTAGCTGATTTAAAGGTAGAGTGGAGTATATTTGACTAATCCTTCAGGTTTTAGATTACGTGAACCAAGTAGGTATTTTTTTAAATCAAAGAATGTATAAAAAATGTTTTACTGTCAGGAGTGAGTACTCTTAAAATTGAATGTATTCTTTCACAAACGAAAATTATACGTTAAAACGGTTAAAGTTTTTCTGAAAATTCGTTTTTCGTATACAATTCTTCGAGAAATAAGAATTTTAAAAACAGATTATTACATCAGGTATTATTACATCTCGCGACTAAAAAGTCTTAAAAGAAAATAACTCGAGCGATTTGCAAATTATTTTAAAGTATCTCATCTCGTAAACTCTGAGAAATTTCAATCGTTTACTTAGAATCTATCCCGTGTTATGCAAATAACGGGCCGCGTTCAAGCATTAACTTAAATTCAAACCCAATTTGCATGCGAATAAATGCCGAAACACTATCCGGCTCTGTACCAGCCGGCAGATCAAAATACTTGAGTAAACTACCCGCCTTACGTCACCGTAACTCCATCCTTCCTCCTCCTCCTCCTCCTCCCCCGGACTCATCAAATTCATGCATCCGTGAACTCCGTAACGTTTACGGGCCAATTAAAAAATGGCAAACAATCTCCGGCTATTTTCTGCCGAGTTTTCCGTCGTTAAACGCGCCGTGTTTTGAATTTCGCCGTCGTAAAAGCGTATTATAGAAAGTGCTCGGACGACGTTTGATTGTAAACCGGCTTTGGGGCTAATTTTAGAGGCGGCGGCGCGGGGGGAGGGGGGGGGACGAGGCGCGTGTTTTCGATAGCCCGGAGATTTTCGTTTGAAAGCCGCCTTTCCTCTCCGCCTCACGGAAATCCTATGTAAACCGCGCGGCTGAACTACGCGAACGAGTCTCGAGCTAAAATTAGGAGAGTAGTTTGTTTTTAGCGAATTTTCTTTTTGATGTAATATTTTTCAAGGGGGGATTTCAAAGTCGGATTAGCCTCGTTGGACTTTTAAATTTCGCCTCAAAGTCTCCTCGTTCTGCATAATAAACTTTCTCTTTGTCACATCTATAAAAGCTTATTTATAAAGAGTCTGAATAAAAATGGAGAATAATAATTTTGTTTTTTTTTAACTCGAGAACACGTCTGTCCTCCGATCGATTTACATTTTCTCCGTTAAAGAATCGTATTCCGCGGCCTTCCCCGCGTCGCGGGGAGAGACGAAAAATATTATATGAATTTTCAATTGGTGCGTGCGGAAGCAGCGGCGGCGCTCGCGTCACCGGCTCGCCGAGCAAGTAGCCTCTTTGGGGCCCGTTTAGGTCGGCGTGGAATGCGCTCCGGCTGATGACTTAAAAGACTCTGTTGTTCGTCGACTCCGCACGCGAAAGATCGGTGACTGCAATCCTAATTAGGCTCGCGGCGAGCCGGCTTCGGGCAAGAGAGAGAGAGGGAGGATATTTAAATGAAAGAGTCGCCTTTTTCGCAAAGAGTATACTGAGGGCAGTTATAATTGTTTTTTTTTCTTTAGGAAGATGATTGGGGTTTAGCGAATGGTTGCTTTACTAATTAGTAAAAGTCTTTGCAAAGTGGGATGGATTTGGTTTTTTTTAACATAATAATATTATTGATTTATTTTATTACGAATTTTTTATTATGTATTTATAATACAATAAACAAAAAAGTTAATTTATTATGATTGGCAAAGTTTAAGGTGAGAATGATGTAATTTGTATGCAAATTTCGTTGATGAATCGATAAAAAACTGGCTCCTCTAAAGTAGCTTGAAAAATTGAAAGAAAGTAGGTGAAAGTAAGCTTAAGATTATTATTTTCGTGTTTCTTTAAATTATGCAGCGATTATTATCTTTGAGATTGCAGTTTAAAGGATGTATTTATTTCAATTAATGGTCTTCGAAAAGAAACCCGTTTTTGGCATAAACAAGTTCGAAAAACGAGTTTCTGCAAAGAAGGCATTTATGTAATTTCTCAAAACATTCGGTGCACTATATAATTATTGTAAGCGAAGAAGGCAATTTACACTTTTGCATATATTGAGAATCAGTTTTTGGCAATGTGAAAGTAAACGTAAACATCGAATTTCAAATAGTTTTAAATGCACCGTTTTTCTCGGTCTGCATTCTCTCCACAATTTTGAAATTGCATCCTCCTTCTAAACAAAAACTGTCTCAATTAACAAGTTCACCGAGAAAAGGCTAAATTGTCTCCCGGAACCCCCTTTCATAAGCTCAAAGGCCGAAAAAAAAACACGCGGAACAACGCGGCGCATTAAGAAATCTCGACGAGAGCGGAATCCTAAAAAAAGCGAGTACACAATACCCTCCCGTCTGTTTACGCAGCGGCGTAAATCCGTGCTAACAGTGCGGCGTAGCGGAGCCGAAATTTTGAGAGTCGCCGTGAAATTCCGCGCGTTGCACGCAGCAGCGTCGACGCGTCGATGCTAATCAGTCGCCCATTGGAAAGTCGGCGCGCGCGCGCCTCGAAAAGCTGCAGCGAATAAATTAGCACGTTCGAGAATAGCGCTGCCCGTATTAGGAGCCCGAGTGCCGCGCGCGACGGTCTGCGCGCCCGCATTGTTTCGACAGCTGGAGGAAGAGTTTGCTTTGCTCGGTTTACGGAGCGCGCGCGCCGTCTTGAGAGCTTTTTCGCGGGAAATGCGCGCCGGCCAGAAGCGCGAGCGGACTGTTGCTCGTGGAGAGGAAAGTGTCTGATCGCGAGAAGCCTTTTAATTTCTTGCTCGAGGAATCTTTTTTAAATAATTGCAGTTGGTAAATATTCTTTTTCTGCATGAAAATCGTTTCTGTTTTTCGTGAAAAAAGAGTCAAATTTTCATCTCGAAATGAGCGTCAGGAATGAGATTTATTTTTAGTGGAGAAAACGGAATGCATCCTAAAAATCTCTAGCTAACCCACTCGATCAAGCTTTATTCTCCTTTCCAGAATAACGATCGCAAAGGCAACGCATAATTTTCCGCTTCCTCCTTGCCAGCTGGAACTTTTTCACCGAGAGAGAAAGAGAAAGAGAAAGAGAGAGAGAGAGAACAGAGCTTGGCTCTTCCGCGGGGCTTTTGCACTCGAAAACTCGCGTATAAATCGAAGGCCAGAATCAGAAGAAGCAGCGGTGCGGTAGCAGCCAGTGGCCGGCCGATAATAAAATAATTCTCCGCCACAATAGACAATGCTCGCCTCTCCCTTTCCCCGGGATGATAGTAATTCAAACCGGATGGAGAGAAGCGCAGAGAGAGAGAGAGAGAGAGAGGAAGGAGGGAAGTATATAGGAATGCGCCGATCATTTTCCGCACTTCCGCCGACGCGCCGCTCTATAGATATACAAGCTCGAGTGTCTCTCGGCGCTTTTTTCGCCACTTCTATATATTCGCCGACCGGCGTTTTTGCCCGGCGCTTTTTGGCATAGAAATTGCCGGGGCCGGGGGGAAGCTTTATAAAATGTTCGACGCTTTTTTCGTGAATGGACGGTCGGTGCGGAAGAATCGTTATGAATTAAGGCTCGGGCCGTTTGTGGCGCGGTTTCCACATATTTCTTGGGGAGTACAAGGGAAAAAACGCCGGCGCGCGCTTTTTTGCCTTCGGAAAAAGAATGTTTGCGCGGATGGTTTTACTGCCAAGATGGCGGCTACTGAAATTTTTCAAATTTAATATCGTATTTTAAGCGTATACGCGTTATAAGTGACTGGTCCGTCGTATTTTACGTCCGAATTTGTATACATAACTTTTTAAGCTTGCTTTACTATAGCCTTGAAAATTATAATACCGTTTTTTATCTTCGGTATAAAACATTTGGAAGATTTGTGGATTTGGAAAAATTGCAAATTTTTTTTTGATAAACTTGATTTATTTTTAATGCTGGCGAGCAAACCGATAAAGCCTGAAATACTTTTGCGTAAGCTCTGAAAAAATTGTTATTTTATGGAGAATCTGCAGGTTTTAATTTTCGGTTCATCAATTGCTGAAAATGACAGTAACAGTATTGATTTATTTCACAATTTAACGGCAGATATAGTAACCGAATATTTTACATGCAACGCGACACGAAATTTAATATTCAATGAACAAACAGCAATGAAAATAGGAAGAATATTTAGTAATAAAACAAGTAATGAAGAAAAACAGCTTTGAAACAAGAGCACCTTTGCAAAAATAAAAAATCCCTGTAACTTCCCGCGGGTATTTTTTTTTATACATATACACGGCGGTGTACATAAAAAAAAGGGCAGCGGCAGCCGAAAAAAAGCGCGGCAAAGCCTTTGCGTTTTATCAGTTGCCGCTTCGCGGAGTCAATAATTTTCATTTGGTTCGCATGAGCAAATCGTCAAGAGCACTCGATTCTTTCGTTATTTCCTTCGTCCGTCCCTCCTCCTCCCCTCTTTGCGCATTTCCTTGGGTGGAAAGAAAGGAGCGAAGTCGCGCTGCGGGTCCGGCTCGGAATTAATATCTTAGACCGAGCAAAACTTTCTTGCTCTCTCGCTTTTGCCTCCTCTCTTCCGCGGCGGAGCTCTTCTGCTCGAGAGGGAAAAGAGATACAATGTAATTGCCTCACGCCTCTCTTACCCCCCCTCCAAAGTCCCTCGCCTCGCTTATAAACGAGCTGAATTACCTTCTTCTTTCTTCCTCTCCCTTTCTCGCGTCGCGCTTTTTTGAGAAGAGGATGAGGTAACGAGAGAAGCGAGCTTAATCGCCGCCTATTTTGGACTTTTCATTATTGCAGCTTCCCCCGTTTTTTTTCAAGCTCGCTTTTTACGACTTCTCTCTTTCGCTCTACCCGCAAAACGGATTAATTGTCGCGACGAGTTTAGCGAAGTCGACCGAGAGACGCTGTTTGCGGCGGGATGTGGGTTAGGAGAAGACTGCCCGGTTCGCGAGCGGAGAAAGTATTAAATTAATCGATGCCCTGCACGCGTCTGCGTTTGTTTGGCAAGCAATTTCGGCGCGGCGGGCAGTTTTTCGACGTGTGAGTAATTGCTTGCGGTGGGATCGCTGTTTTCTGTATCAATATTTTTGTTTGCAAACGGCTTATCTTAGATAGTTGTTTTTTTTTAAAGGAAAAAGTAATTATCTATATGAAATATAGTTAATCAATTAACGTTATTGCAGTTCTTCTTTATAAAATTATATAACTAATTCTACCTCGAATAATTTATATTTTTCTTTGAATATACGTAATAAATGCTGTTGATCTTTAAGAGGATATTCTGAACTAAAAAAAAAGATTCTTATATGAATGCCCGATGATTCATAAACTGAGCGTTACAATTTAATAAACTGAAATTAAGCGACATGAAATTACCGGCACGAAGTTCAACCGAAAGTCTCAGTGAAAGTGGGCCAAGAAAACAATTTTAATCCTCGTTAAAGAAGACATAAAACGCGTGAATGAAATACGACGTCTCGCAGATAACCGAGCGGCTGAGGTGAATTCCTTATCAATTTTTATCACCTTCGGCAACTATTTGCAACGTGCTATCAGTCGGTCGCTTATATATTTAAAGCTCCTTACCTCTTCTCTTTACTCGAGCTCTTTAAAACCGAAATAAAATTCTCGAAATTCTTCGACTTTTCCGCCAAGCCAATTCGGAGTGCCGCCCGTCCAAGGGCTAATAATTGTACAAGCAATTTAAATTTTCAAATAATTACCAATTTCTTTTCTCGATAGCATTACAGCTCCCATACGTCGTATTAATATCCAGACTCGCGCCGTTCCGATTCCTCCATTAAGCGAGAAGTAAACGAACTGCACCCATCCACCCCGGCTCGAAAAAATATCGATCGCAGCCATTCATACACCGGCGTCTGACTCATCGAAAAGTAGAGCGCGGCGCGTACGCAAGAGTCAAGGGGTCAATCGCGCGCGCCGCGGGGTTCACTCACCTCTCCCTCGGCGTTCTTTTTTTTCTTTTTCCCTTTTCTTTCCGCGGATTTTCGAAATTCGCGCGCCGAGCGAGCGAGCGAGTAATTAGCCGCGACGCTCGGTCAATTAGCTAATTAATGCGGCTTCGGGAAGCGCCGGGTCGCATTATACGCGCGAGCTGATTAGCGGCGCCGCTCTGCTTTTTATCTGTCGCGCCTGGCGAAGGAAGCGAGGAGGGGGAGAGGCGGCGGCGGCGGCAGCTTTGTGGCGCGGATCGGTGGAGAATGCCTCGGCCTGAGCGAGGGTGGAGTATTGGGTTTCCAGAAGGGTTTTTAAATGCCTGAGGTGTGGCAGAAGTATGCGCGGAGGGGATTTTAAGTGGTCTTTTTTTTCGCGAGGTAATTCTTAAACTGGAAGTAGGGTTACTTGTTTTTTTAATACAGATTAGTCTAAAGCCTGGTATAATATTTGTCAATAATATTTAACATTTTTTAATGCAGAAATTCAGTTCCGAGTATTTTCAGTGTCGATAAATAAATTATAAAGTAAGCTTCATCGTACGCCACGACTTGTAAAAACAAAAAAAACCTCTACTGAAAGCATTCCCGAATTGGGAGACACTCGAAAAAAGTTTATATCCCACTATCCCAAACACACATCCTCGAGGAGAAAGAAAGCATATCCCGTGTTATCGCTGCAGTAGACGCGTCAGCACACGCGGCTGCGTACAAGCCGTTGCAGCAGGAAGCGCAGAGCGAACGGAACTGGCGGCGTTTACGCCTAGATTTCCCTCTCGAAGCGCTTCCCTTCTCTGCCCCTCGAAAATCCCGCCGTTAAAACGGGGGAGAAGCAGCAGCAGCAGCGGCGGCGGGATGCGTGCCAGATGTCCACGTCTGAGTCGATGAGTGAGTTACGAGGCAGCCCACGAATTTTTCCCCGCTAAAGTGGTTTATATGCGCCTGGCAGATTTTTTTTTCCATTCCTATAACGAAACGCGCTGTTTTCGGGTTGGAAATTTATTTATTCGAGAGAGGCAGTTGTTTGTTTGCTTCGGCGGAAGGAAAGTGGAGCCGACGCGAAGGGTCGGACGCTTTTTTTTTTGGATGGGTGGAAGCTCGAGAGGACAGTTTTCGTGACAGTAGGGCCACTCGGGGTTGTAAAAAAAAATTCAGTATAAATTGAATGCGGTGTAAGAGTTGTTGAGGAGCGATTGGTAATAACAGAATAACTGTTCCGGGATTTACAAAATGAATTGAAAGCGATGAAAAATCTAAAAATTCATACAATGTGAAATTTTTTTTAAAGCGATTTAATGAAAGGGAAATCGTGTATTCATTCAGTTGTAATAACTTTAAAAGGGGATCCCTCCCTATTGAAAATATTTGTGTTTTAATACGCCTGGATAAAGTAATCGAATTAATACACCCTTTTAGTCTTTGTAGTACCATTGAAAGCTTTAAAAATAAAAATATAAAAAATGTCAGCTTAAGCTTAAAAAAATGATTACAAAGATTTTAAATTTTATTATTTCAGTTTATAAATATTTGTCAGATGCAATTATACGGATATAAAGATGATAGGCAATGCAATTTCTTATCGCGCCAATTAAAATATTTTTTATTTTCTGTTTCAGGTAAGCACTAAATGAGTTCTATTTCAGAAGTCAACCGTTTCAGGGCGATAAGGCCTCGGTGAGTTACAGCAAATAAATCGATGCAATAATTTAAATCTACATTTAAAGCGCTACATTCCAAACAACTTTGTTATCCCAAACTAATTCCAAGAACAGCGAGCGTATACCCTCAGCGCCGAAAGAGCGCAGCTCGTAAAATTATTTCAGTTCCTCGACTTTCCCGACATTTCCGGTCATCCGCATTATACGACCCCGAATTTTTCCCTACAATAATAACCTTGGCTCGTAGCACCGCCTCGCGCGCGTGCATTTATAAACCAGCGTACGCCAGCCGAGAGCCAACACCGCGCGCACAGCTAAACCCGTCGAAATTCTCGTCAAAACGCGCGCGCTCGGCGGCGCGCGCGGCGCACCATTGTAATCTTTAAGTGCCGATGAAAATCGCGCTCGTTATACGCGTTGCGCAACCCGAGAGCGCGTTTTTAGACGACGACGAAAGCTGGATCCGCGATCGAGCGCCGAGAGATATAATAAAAGAGAAGGGGGGGCTTTATCAGAGTCAACGTGAATTTGTCCTTGCTGGGGATGTAGCGAGGAGTGATTGCTCGTTGCGCATATACGCGCACGTCTTTAGGATTTTGTTTGTCGGATGTAGTGAGTGTTTAATGGGTAGTGGATGAAGGTTGCCTGTCTGTGAGATGCAAGATAGGATTGACGTGCGTTTTGATAGCGATGTTGTTGCAGATAAGTGTGCGTTATATGGCAGCGCGTTGATAAATGATAAGGTCGATAAGAGAGCGAAAGTATATTGCAGTAACGGCTCTCTGGAAAAGATTTCACGTTTGCGCTACGTCGAATTATCTGTGCGATAAAAAAAAAGGTGTATTAGGTTAAAAAAATCCACCTAATCCATTATTTACCTTGCTTCGGTGTAAAATAATATAAATCCTGATTTTATTCGAAAGCAAATTTTCCGCTTGATTTCCGCGTCGTTAAATAAAAGCTGCACTTCTACTTATACTTGCCTCCTCCAATAACCGCAGCGGCCCGAAAAAATTGGCCCCTAAATCGGCGATATCCCAGCGGCTCCGAACAAAAGCAGCCTCGTCGGCAGCAGCAGCGCCCGTCCGTCAATATTTAATAGTGTCATCCGTCCGGCAAAATAATAAAGTTCGCGGGCGCGGCGAATTTCGAGCGGAGCTTTAATTTTAGCGGCGCGCGCCCGACTTAGAGAGAGAGAGAGAGAGAGAGAGAGAGGGAGAGCCACGCACGCGGAGCTGCCTGCGGTGTCGCCGCAACTTGCGCCGTTATTCATACGTAACTTGATGAATTCCCTTTTGCACCCGCGGCGCGTATGAGTATCTATGAAAGCGCGCATCGATCGCGCGATCTTGTGCCGGGACCGCGGCGGCGGCAAGCGGGATTAAAATTTATGCGCCCGCCGCCGACTGCCGCCGCCGAGGCCGCTTTTTCTTTCGGCTGATAAATTAAGATTTAACTCGATATTGTCAAGCGCCGCGCGGGTTGTAACTTTGGAAAATGGTCGGATAAATTTTCGAGGGAAGCGCGACGCATTTCGCGCACGGCGTGCGCGAACGGGGAGAGCGAGTTTAAGAAATGAGTAAATTTGAAGGTATTGCGACCAATTGTCATTGCAGTTGCAGCTTCGCTTTTGAGAAGAGTATCGATAGTTTCAAAGGTGATTTATTTATTGCAAAAAGCGTTCGTAAATTATTTTTTAGCCAATTCTTAGCTTGTTTTGTAGTTGAAAACGACAAATTGCTATTATTTTTTGTCATTATAAAATAATTAAATATGTTTGCTCATGGATATTTCAGTGTAATGATATTTTATCTTTTAAAATGATTTTCCAAT